>DWAO01000456.1:0-25718 GCA_018230605.1 Heliconius congener
CTTCTTCATTCTCACCGTGACATCCTCGCTGGTACCTGCCATTCTGTGTACCTCTATTCTTCTTTACATTTATATTTGCATTTATTCGCTCTGGTGTCGAGGCAAAGCGCGGCGTTGTGTCCCGCCACTCAACACGCAATGGCTTAACATTAGGCTTCATCTGCCTACCCTGATGTGTGCGGGAACAGCGTGAAGCTGATTTATTTATTTTAAAAAAAAACCAAGTTTTTTATTGTTAAACTTACGTCATATTTAAACAATTTTTAGATCAACACAAAAACTTAGGTATCATAATGTTATTTAAATGAATGTAAGATAAGAAAATATAAAACCAAATAAATTCTACGTGACCAAATAAAAATGAAAAAATATTACATTTTTTAAAATAAAATGGAGGAGAAGCAATATTCTAGAATCACACAGTCACGAAGTAGCAAAAGAAAACATCCAATGTACGGTAATTTTTCTTAATTATTCTTTAACCTCGAGAATCTAGTGATCTAATTGTTACTGCAGATAGGCGTGTGCGTTCATAAAATAGATAATATACACATCTAACCTTAAAATTTAAGCTTTCCGGCATAGCGGTATAGGCGAATACCACTCAATTTTTAGTATTTTTATTTCGTCGCACTGGTGTCGAGTTACACAGCGTTAAGTTCCGCAACTCAACACGCAATGCCTCCAGAATTCAGTGAAAGGTTCCGTTTGTTTACCCCGATACATGCGGGATAGAGCGTGAAGTTGAAAACAGAAACGTTTAGTCTTGTTTAAAATGTGGGTACATATGCATGCAAGGTCAAAGATTGTGCGGCATTGTTCCTCGATAGAGCCACTTTCAATGTGCGAATGTGTTAGTATTTAAGTCTTATGCTGATTATTAATTCTAAAATAAAAAAAAACCAGCTTCACGCTATATCCCGCACACAGCAGGGTAGACAGAGGGAACCTAGTGTCATAAGGCACTCCGTTCCCCACTTTTTGCCGAATTCATTGCGTGTTTTGCGTGTGGTTTGTGTGGAGGAGGGATCGAACCCACAACCAGTCGGTTTGACAGTCACACTTTGTGCCGCTGCGCCACGACTGGCCTCATTATTGATTCTTTTACGCCTAATATGGTGTTTTGATATTGAAATCTTCTTATACGAATATTTTATTCTATTAATGTTATAAAGATGAAGATTTTGTTTGGTTGATCGCGCTAATATCAGGAACTAGTTGATTCGACTTCGACTTTTGATTACGGCGGAAAATGGAAGTATCTTAATGGGAAACGGAGTGTTTGAAGTTCCCTCTGTCTACCCTTCTATATCCGGGATACAGCGTGAAGCTAAAAAAAGAGCAAAGTCGCAAATAAAAGCTAGTATTCAATAAGTAAGAATAATATCAACAATTTTGTTATACGTACTCGTATATTATCTATATGACATTGTAAAATTATAAAAAAAGTTATATAAGGAACTAATTTATAAAAATAAACTCGAAGTATTTTGTAGGTTTCTTATAATTACCAAAGTTTTTACTTTAAATAACCTCAAGTTAGAATTGAAAACTTTTATTAATAGATTTGATTCTCTTAAATAACAATACATTTACTGAGAATTGAACCTACACTACTGCTTACGTTAGTCAGGTCGTAGCACGTCACAACTGTGCGAGAGTATTATAGATTAATCATATTTTCTTATTATATTAGATGGTCCATTATAAAGATATAACTAGAGTGGGTTTACTTATTAAGAAAATGTATAAAAATTTGATCGTACCGGGATTTGAACGCGGTGCCTGTTCTCAAAAAGTTCCCGCATGGCTTAGTTGGTCAGAGCGCTTGGACGGTTTTCAAAGAGGTGCGGGTTGAGATCCCTGTACATTCAAATTGTTATACTTTTTCTTTTCTAAGTATGGAATAATACTTTAGTCCTTGAATGTTTAAAAAAATAGAGTGGTTTCGTTGATTTGTGTCATTTTACTAATACATATCAGTTTTGTTTTATTTTCTATCTTCAATCGATGATAGTATTTAGATATATTGCTTAAAATGAGAAGAAATACGTTTTGTTTTTTAAAAAATGTTTTTAATTGTTTTGGTATATTTTGAGTTTCTAATACAATTTTTTTTTCTCAGTTCTTAATATTATAATAGTAACTGTCCCTCTCTCCTACAGTGTATTTATTATACGACTGTTTGTCAAAAGAGTGACAATTTTTTTAATAATATATTATATTAAACAAATTTTTAAAATTTTATTAAAAAATATGAATAACAAAAACAACAACTTTAATAACCGATCAAGAACAAAAAAGGCACGGACGACAAAAGTCTGTGGCGCCTAACAACTCAAAATAAAAAACGGTGCAATTTTATCGTCTGTCTTAAGTCAAAGAGAGAAAGAAGCTATATATATATTATATGGTATTACGCATCTTCGCACGCGTGGTCAAAATAGCTAAGAGTTTGTCTATACAACACACAAACAATTTATTAATTGTTAACACGAGTTTCCGAGATTAGCGCAATCAACCAAACAGCTCTTATAACATTATTCTAGATACAACAATGGACAAATACAACTTTTCAATAGTAGCAAAATCATAGATTCGCTATTCCAGACGAGCCAGCAGAAACAGACCAGTTGCTCGCTCTTACGTAATATATAAACAACACGTGTCTAGCGCTGGTTACATGACTCTTATGAGTATATTATTATACATACATACATACATTCATACAATACATTTATTCATATAGCGACCGTCGTGGCGCAGGGGCACCAGGTGACTGTAACGCGACGGTTGTGGGTTCGATTCTTACTCGGGAGAATGAATTATTTTCATTTCAATTTCTCTTGTAATAAGATAGTAAAAGGGTTTTTACTGTATGACATTTTGCAATTAATGTTGGTCGAGGAATAATAATTTATTTCAACGTTAAAAAAAAAGAATCCTCACTCTTCCTAATAGTGCGACAAATAAATAAAAATATACCATTAGCGCGGAGACATATATTTTGTAGACAAAATTCGATTCGACAATACCTATACCTACCTAGAGGTAGTGAGAGTTATACTTCGATACTAGCACGTGTGTTATCTAAACGATAACATTATACTTATGTAAGGCTGTGGCGGTTTGTTATGGAAAATAGGTCTTTTTTTATATAAAATTCGAATCGATAATACGTTAACTCTGCACAATTAGAATTACAGCCTGTTTAATTAACTTATTCAATATACTAAGTATCGTCGAAACCAATCTATATAGTGTATGTATGTCTTAGTGTGCTTAATCTACTAAACTTAGCACCAATTGCTACCTACCTAGAGGTAGTGAGAGTTATACTTCGATACTAGCACGTGTGTTATCTAAACGATAACATTATGCTTATGTAAGGCTGTGGCGGTTTGTTATGGAAAATAGGTCTTTTCTTTTGTTGGTTGAAAACTTTGAAAACAATTGGCCTTGAGTCAATCTCTACATTTCTATACTAATATAATAAAGCTGATGTTGTTTTGCTTATCGTGCTAATCTCAGGAACTATTGGTAGGAATTGAAAGATTCTTTCTGTTGGATTGTCTGTTCGTCGAAGAAGGGTTTAGGCTATATTATATACCGCGAAGTTTCGATGTAACTTAGTCATTTTCATTTGGCTACGGATGCGAAGCCGTAGGTAGTTTATTTTTATGTACAGAGGCCAGACGTGGCGCAGGGGCACAAGTGTGCCACTGTAAAGGCGACAGACAGGTTGTGGGTTCGATCTCCACTCGTAAAAATGAAATATTTACTTAAATTTATATTTCTATTTCTTCTCTCTAAGCGTTAAGTTCCCCTCAACACGCAATGCATCCGGAATTCGGCGGATAGTGGGGAACGAAGTGTCTGTGTGTTCTTTTTCGTTTCCATTCTACTTTTTAATTAAAACGTTATTGTTTTTCTTTCGTATTACGAATATATTTCCTCTTATTTACTAGTGATTCCCGTTTTCCTGTTTATTGTGGAAGCATAACAGTAGGTAGATGTCTATAATATTGTGACGTATATTATTTGTTTACTCAGACGTATATAAAGTTTTATATATACGTAGCGGGCGAAGTCTTACATGCGACTTCGCCCGCTTAGTCATATAAAAATTAGTTTACATTAAATTGCATAAATAGTCTATATAAGCCAGACTACAAAAAAAATAATATTTTCAATTTTTTATTAGTAGTTCCTGAGATTAGAGCGTTTAATTAAACAAACTCCTCCGTTTTATAATTTCAGTACATAGTGCCTACAGATTTTTTAGTATGAAATACAAAAATAAATATAAAAAATGCAAGCCAGTGATTAAAACTCCAGACTAGTTCAAGTAATATTGCCTCCTCCATTCCGGTTCTTTATCCAACAGCCGAGGGATAAGCGATGGCCTCTCGAGATGTTCGTCGAGACTTACCTTTATTAATTTTTTTATATATTTATTTTAGAAAATTAAATAATTTAACGAAATATAAATGGCGATGGAGTTACAGATAATAAAATATTAATACTTTAATAAAATTATTAAATGTATATATATATATATATATTTCTAATGTCTTGTTACAAACAATATGTACTCTATACACAATTTATGTGGGAAAATTAAAAATCAATTATTATCTTGTTATGTTCAATAAAATTGCATAATTCAAAAAAATAATCTTTTAATTGCAATTCTATTTTTATTGATTTTTTCAACAGAAGAAAAAGAAATTAACAATATATAAAATTATTAATTTCGTTGCTACAAAAAAATCCAGTATAATATAATAAAAATCAGTCGTCGTCGTCGTCGTCGTTAAATCAGTCAGCGAAAATGAAAATGTCTGCCAATTTGGTTGCTCCGTGTACCAGGCCAACATGCCCGCGTAGGAGGCAGAGATAACTGTCAGATACTCAGACGACAGAGGGGGAGGGGCGGGACAGGCGGGGACAGGGGGGAGGCAATGCACGTGCCCGCAGCCATGCCACCGTGCATGCCGACACTCCTCCCCCCGGCTCCCCTCGCCCTCCCGCCCACTCCCCTTCCCCCCGCACTTGTTGAGCGACGCGACGCACTACGCCGCTGGCCTTCGCCCATTCTAATACGAGGTGCAGCCATCTCGCTCTGCCAGTTTTACGTACGATAAAAGATGTTATACGTTATGTTAGGTATCGATTCTGTTTCTGACAACAATGGCTGTATGCTGTTTGTTCTTGGCTCTGGCACGTTGTTGTTGCTAATGACGATCGTTTGAACGTTCGAGACTGTTGTCGTCGAGGTGTGGTGGAGGTGTCTTCGAGGTGTCTATTCCGTTTAGTTCCAACAGCTCAATTATCATTTTCTATTGTCTTTATTAGATATGATTTTTATTAGATTAGTTAGTTGGTGATGCAAATTCAGGATCATGTAGAGTTTTTAGTTGTTGGAAAATATGTTTTTGATGTTATTATAGTTTATAATAGAAAGTATTAACTTATCGTACGTATTGTATTTTTTGATTATCTATCATAATCGATTTCAACTTCTCTAATGAAAATTAAGACTGCGCAGTTTCATGTCATTGTTTGTTTCCTGTTGTTGTTGTCTTGACCACAATATTTTACTCAACGCACAGAAAAGTTCACAAAGAAGCGACTTTGTAAGAAGTTTGCCATTTTTTAGCTGTATAGGTTACGTAAACTACTTGGATCACGTATCGCTTCATTGAGGAAACCCTACGTGGGGATCATTTCAACTAACAAATTTACATGTCGCTTTCAGTTGGCTATTCCGTCTCATGTGTTTAGATACCTTTTCGGCTAAATTATCTATTGTATGACCCTTCGGCTGTCGCGGACGCACGGTATTAAATAATCGTTTGTTTTGTGTCTAGAAATGTTATAAGAAAAAGTAAGTGTGCAAGAATAAAATATTTAAAAACATTAACTATTATGTGTAAAACTATAAATATTATTGTAATAATGAGGACTAGTGAAGTGCGAAGTTAACAAAAACTGTGCCCAAACATAGAATGGGTATATTTACGGAAACCACCAAAGTTAATTTGGTCACTCCCAGTTACCGGAGAGGTGGTGAGCCGGCGCTGTTTGGCACGATGAGCGCGCCCGAGGCGTTCTATACGGACACGCTCCACACCATTGCGATTAACACGAGGGAGACAGAGTTCGGCAGTCTCGTCGAGCCGATACCGATCATGCTGAAAGTGCCGTATCAACAGTTCCACCCGAACGGCCACACGCTTAACGGCTACGGGTATGCGCCAGTGACCGCCCCCTCGACACCTGCCACCGTTACCCCTGAAAAGCCTGTCGCGTCCACCGCACAAATCGTCACAGAAGAAAAGAAGGATACCCAAAAGATCGCGAGGCCGCCCAAAAAGAAATGGATCAAGGAGTACTTGGGTAAGTTATAGTCGAAACCGATAGGAATGCTATCAAAAATCAATAACTCAGTTATTCAAAGTCGTTGCGTTATAAATTAGAAATTTAATAGATACGTGCACGTGACTCACGACCGTTTATCACTCTCGCTATAATATAACTGTTTGTGTATAGTTATTTTGCACTGACGTTGTTATGTAAACGTTTATTTTTTTTCGTTTCTACTTTAGTTATGTTCGGAATGACCGTAATGAACGTAATTAGCAATTACGCTATATAGGTAATTGTTTCGTGGTATTCGTGATTCTAGATCTGCACGGCAGTTTTAGTGATCATCACCGAAAATATTGTTCATATAATTAAAAACATATATTAAATTGTATATAAAAAAAAACATATTCATGGACTTAAATTATCCTTGTGTTACTTCAATGTTCAAAAATGTCCTAGAACATTTTGTCTCCCTTTCTGCTTTAAATGAATTGAGGGGTTTTTATGATGTACCCACCAAGGGCCGAAATCGTCAAGGTAGTGATCACAAGGTCGATACAACTACATTTCTGTTTTTGTTCGCGATTAAAGAATATAACGAAATACTTCGTTGTGCTGATTATAACGAGATAGTTATTTTACTCTGGTAGTTGTAACTAACTAGTTTTCAAAAGACTTGACATCTTTGTAGCGTCGTGTCCATTTTATTCTTTATTCATTATCCATTTCGAAGGGCGTAAGAAATTTATATATAATAAAAATGTTTTTTTTACGTTTTCCCAACGACAGTATTCCTTGTGATATTTATAGTATGAAATGATATTGTTTTACGTAACTCACAGATGCTAATACTTTGTAGAAATCCAATAAAGATGGACGGTAGTGTGTCTGATTGTAGTTACGCAACAATGGCTTTAAGAGTTCCACCCACTGGGGAGCACTCGATGTACCTATGCTTACGTCACTACGGTGTGCGAATGACCAAGGCTTGTGCTAAAGTTTGTCGAAAAATCCATTATTTCGACATAAAAACGACGTAAACATGACGTTTTTTCATGGAAAAGTTTCTTAATAATTCTATTATCTAAATAAAGATTATTATATTTCTAAATAAAAATAGACATGTACGTATTTATAAATAATTGTGTGCATTTACTTCAAGTACATATTAAATCGTAGCCTCTTGCTGAATACATTCACAATTTGCATTCAATCTTACCATTTACACGTACATATACTATTGCATATTTATATCTTTTGTCTTCAAAACATAATGTATGTCCTGCGCGTCTAACATTGTGAGCCAAGATAGAGATCAGCCAACAAAGTTAACTTCAGAAATTGGAAGAGCCACATCACACATATCTTTACGGATACCGGTTACCGCTATCACGTTTGTTTTCATGTCTGCTATCTTATCAAGGTCTTCTGTTACACTTGCCAGCGATTAGACGTTATCCTGCTCAGCACTTGATCAAGTTTCGACCGTACCATCGCGTGTTAGAGGTGAAATTGGATTCGAAGTGAACGGACGACGGGCGTTCGTGAATTATCGCCGGCAAGTCCGAAGCTATCCATCCATTTCGTTTCTAGAACTCGTTTTATTGTCGACCTCTGTGTAATGAACAAACTGAATATTAATTCTGATGTTATATTACGTGTTGTATGCGTTCTGGGGCTATATTCATTTCTGTGTAAGGTCTTTTTTTTAGTTTCACGTTGTATCCCGCACGTAGGTAGGCAGAAGGAGCCTAGTGTTAACATACTCCAATTGCTACTTTTCAAACAGGAAAATGAACCTATAACTAGTTGCGTTTATATTCGCACGCTTGTGCCCCTGTGCCACGTCTAGGGAGAATGAGGTTAATTATGATTTAGCGAAACATCTGATATGACTAGGAATTTTCCAATTATTTTGCTTATCGTGCATTGTTGTTGACGGAAATATCCTACCAGGGTCGATCCTACCACGAAGTGCGTTCAGGGTCGGAAGTGTGTCACTATAAGAATCATGTCACACCAAAGGTCAGTGGATAAGACGCACTGACTGCACGAACAGGAATTACGAATTTAACAGTTAATATTAAATAAAACATAAAATAAATCAGCTTCACTGTATCCCACAGCCTAGTGTTAGGACACTCCCTATCCCCTAAGTTATTTTAAATTGTTTTGAAATATAAATAATAATCTTTACATCTCTTTATTAATACACCTAATTGAGATAGTTTCGTTATCTGATGTGATAACATATTGTGTCAGACAAACACTTGAATTGAGATCTTTTTGTTTTGAACGATTCTGAATTTTTATTACGTTTGCATGATTGTGATAGTGCCTAACTGTATAAATATCTAAATTGTAGAGTCAAAGTGTCGCGCTTATTTAGTCATATTTATGAAAATAATAATCCTGCGACCTCGGAAGTTTGGTGGAACGGAGTGTCTTAACACTTTAACCCTCTGCGTGCGGAATACAGCATGAAACTGATATAAATTAATAGTGCCTAACTATATAAATGTACAAAAAAAATTGTAGAGTCAAATTGTACGAGTATTTGATCTGATTTCGTAAGAACTACACAAAATAATATGACTCCCCCGATAGGTAGGTCAGTAGCTGAAGCATACACATCATACATACATACATATAATACAATATGAAGATAGCAAAAATAATTCTTACACGTGTTACCTAGTACGTCATGAAATGTGGAGCGCGAAACGCGAGGTTATTGACATTGCGATAAAAATATTATTGGCAAGTGCGCTTGCCTGCCTTTTGGTGTTCTATGAAACTTAATTTGGTCAACAATGTTAGATAAGCATAAAGATTCTTATATATCTATTTGATATCTTTTACAAAAAAAAAAACGTAGGCTGTAAAATCATCTGTAACAACTAAATAACTGTAATTGTCAAAAAAAAAAACATGTCAAACATCAAGTTTTGGTCGTTGAAAGTAAAAAGTTGCATTTTCGCATCGAATGCAGCGGGAGTGTCCGCACTCCGCGCACCGCGTAACTGTCTGTCACGTGCCCTCCCCCTCCCACGCCGTCTCCCCCTCCCCCGTCCTCCTCCCTCTCCCCCTCGCCGGTCCTCGCCCGCGCGGCGTGCACTTATACCATTTGTAAAACACCCGCAAACGTCCACATGTGAAAGCTTTATCAAGGTTTTTTGGATGTTGAAGACTTGTTACACAGTGCGGTTGACCAGTCGTGGCCGCCATGAAGTTAGATTTTCTGAAATTTTGTTCGCGCATTGTACGCTCGGGAGGTAAATAAGAAAAAAAATGTTATAATTAAATCGCCGTAGTGATCTATTGGTAACTTTAGGGTGGCCACTACTCGTCGACCGTATTGTACGTTGTTGTTGAATTTTTACGTTCAAGGCGTTCTTTCTAGAAGTTTTTTTTTTCGTTGTTGTTTGCGCTGTGTTTTTAGAAAGTGATGCTTTTTTATTGAAATTGAAGCGCAATTATATATATACCAGTAAGCCAAGGTTCAATAAAAATTATAAAATAATAATAAATTCAATAAACTTCAATCATCAATTAAAAGATTATGTATTTATTAATTATGTCAATTATTATATAAAATGGGTTTTCTCCATTTTAGGTTACAAGAAATAATAAAATAATAATTATTATTATAAATAAACCAAACAAAATATGCTTATTTTTATAGTAAAAAATAACACAAAAAAATGGAGTCGAAAGAAGGAAGGGTCACGGCACTTTGAGCCGCCGCGGGAGGGCGATGCGTTAGCGAAACCGGCCACCTAGCGCGGCATCATGCGCAAGTTGTACCAGGAGTGCAGAGTTGTGAAGGAGATCGTACTTAATCTAGCCTAAATATCTATATATAAACGTATATCTAAATGTAGTTTGAAGTGAACTTATGTCGTCTGACTATAAACGCGAGGGTTGTGGGTTCGGTTTCCATTCGAAGGAATGAATTATTTTTATTTTCTTTCTCTGATAACAAGGGAAAGCGTGACGGAGTGTCTTAAAACTAGGTTTCCTAGGCCTACACTTTTATATGTTTTATACAAATGTATAGGTTATAGGTTTGACTAAAATTAATTACAGATAGGTAATATAAGAAAATGATGGCGTTTTCTTACTGTATTTGTTTTGAGGCCAGCCGTGGCGCAGTGGTACAAAGTGTGACTGTATAATCGACTGGTTGTGGGATCGATCTCCACTCGAGGAGATAAAATATATACTTAAATTTATATTTCCATTTACTCGCTCTGGTGTCGAGGCAAAGCGCGGCGTTGAGTTTCTGCCATTCAACACGCAATGCCTCCAAAATTCGGCAGAAAGTGGGGAACGAAGTGTCTTAACACTAGGTTCCCTCTGCCTACCCTGTTGTGTGCGGGAGACAGCGTGAAGCTAATTTAATTAATTTTTTTTTTACTGTTATTTTCATTATTAGCTAACTGTAAAGTACCTAGTAATGTTAATTAAAAATTAATTATAATAATAAGTTTAATCGTTTGACATAATGATAATGTATAAATTGAAAAAAATCTAAACTGCGCGACGTTGAGTTCCGCCACTCAACGATGGAGCGAAATATTTAATTCTAGGTTCCCTATACCTACCAAAAACTTTTTTTTCTATACGATACGATGCTAGTGTAGCACCCGATATGCCAATATCAGTCATTTTTGCGGGATGCCGACCACCCGCTCACTAGGAATGGGTACCGCTGTGACGCACGAGCGCCTCCACCCCGTGGTGTAACAGACAGCGCACGGATCGTACTTTGTTATATAATAAATATATGAATACCTATTATTTATATTTTTTTTATTGTACAGATTGCAGTTTTTTATATATTTATTTAATTATATTTAAAAATTAACAATTGCGGCGTTGATTTCCGCCACTGAACACTCAATGCTTCCAGAATATGCTTGAAAGTGAGAACAGAACTGTATAACTAAAATATATAATATATAAATATAAATAGCGATGTCTCATCGGCTATCCTCCATGTCATCTAGATCATAATATCTTTATATGAGTGAAAAATGGAGACATGTGTCTGTTGTTATTGACTAATTTATTTTAAAACTTACTACAAATTTCAATTTACTGTTAACCGTCCAAATATGTTAGTATTTCAGACAATAAAATTTTTTCTATGTGAATACCGAAGTGAGGACGTCGTGGCGCGTTGAATGTCTGACTGTAAGTTACGATTGTGAGTTTAATTCTCACTCGGCGAAACGAAAATTACTCTGGTACCAAGAGAGAGCTCGGCGTTTACTACCGCCACCCAACACGCAACGTTCCGAAAACAGGGCGGTGCGTTGGGAACCGTGTCTTTACACTAAAAAACGCAAATTATATATTATTCTGAACCTTATAATCCTAAATTGAAGTCAATTTATTATATTAATTGATTTTAATCTAATATAAAGAATCTAAAGAGAATCTAAATGTATCTAAAGTTACGTAAAATGCCCAAATTGCCCGATTGCAAATCAACAACACGCGTTATTTTAAGCTTTATTGCGCACTCGATCGAGTGGTTTGTTTGTATCTCTTCACTTAAAAAAAACCATTTTATTGAGATGTTTTTTATGTTTTATACAAGTATGTATATATTGTGTAATTTTCCTTGTATTTATTTTATTTACGTTTCGTATTTACATATTGTAAATATTATTTAAATAAAATTTCAATGTTTACTTTGGTATAGATGTTTATTTTGAAAATTTACTGTCTGATTGAGTTGAGCCAGCCTTGGCGCAGTGGTACGAACGTAAGACTGTAAACGCAACAGGTTGTGAGTTCGATTCCAACTCGAGAAAATTAAATATTATATATTATCATTATTCTCGCTCTCGTAACTAGGGAAAGCGCGCGTTGAATTTCGCTCTCAATGCGCAATGCTTCCAGAATTTGGCGATAAGTAGGAGACGGAAGTTAATTAATGGGAATGGAGTGTCTTAACACTACTTTCCCAGGTTCCCTCTGCCTACTCTGACATGTAAGCGATACAGCATAAAGCTAAAAACCAACTTTGACTACTGAACTGAGAACTTAAACGTAATATCAAAGTAAAAAAAAAACCGAACAAGAATATAACTCCATTTTACCTTAAAAAGAACCTAAAATCAAATCCCAATACAAACTGGTCCCTAGGATAGAATACAGAATGTATGTATATCAAACGGATTCAATACAATTGTAATAACTAAATCAAAATGGAGGTTGTTTCTCAAAGTCAAGAGTTCGCCAGCCTCTACGTCAGAATCACCTTTGCGAGTATCTACTTAGATTTAACCAACTATACAAATAGGTGTTGTAACGTTTCCAATATATCGGTCAGTCACCGTGGTCCCATGGTTTCTCATTATAATATACTTTAGATCTTATAGTTTTGATTCAAATGAATGGAAAATTGATCTTTTCAATTATTTTGGTTTACAGAGAATGTTTAAATCTTTGTATTGTAATACGTTAGAATTGAAAAGTGATTAAGCGTGAATCGAATTTGTTAGAGTTGTAAAGTTTGTCTTTTTTTTGTTTCAATTTCACGCTGTATCCCGCATTTGGGGGGATAGGTTCACGCTATATCCCATATATATAAAGCAGAGTATGCAGGAAAAACCCAGCGTTAAGACAATTTATTACCCATTTTCCGCCCTATTTTTGTGATATTGCATAAAAGTTGCGGTATTTATCGCCGTATTTTCGGTATTATTACCAGAGCAATAAAATTAATATTATTCATTCCCCCGCGTGGGCATCGAACTTAAGACCTCCGAGGTTACAGTTAGACGATGTGCTGCTTGTTTTGCTTTCTAACTACTTAAATTTCAATAAATGCTACCTACCTTTTTCAGTTCATATTTATTCTGTAAACAGATTTACTATTCAAAAGGAACGTTTTAAAGACAAAAATCTAATCGTAGTCAATAATCAATATGAATCTCAAGCACATTCACATTTTCTAAATTCATATATTTTTATATCAAGATCTGAGGCCAGGCCAGACGATGCGCAGGACACTAACGCGTGACTGTAAACGCGACAGGTTGTGAGTTCGAATCCCACGTAAGGAAATTAAATATTTTTTATTTTCATTTCTTCGCTCTGGTGTCTCCCAACACGCAATGCCTCCAGAATTCGGCGAAAAGTGGGGACGGACTGTCTTAACACTAGGTTCCCTCTGCCTACCCTGAAGCAAAGTGTCCAATACGTCGCGTTTCTCCATAAACGTAAAATATACACATACATTAATCCGGTTAAAGAGTTTCATTTAAAATTGTATACTTTGACTTTTTGATTCGTCTATTCTAGGTGGAGTTTAATGTATTCTATCTGTTGCGCACTCGAATTTACATTTATTTTAATAATACTTTTATTTGTACTGTGGTTGTGGTGAAAATGGAAATTGTGGTCAATTTTTTCTTATTTTTTTTAATTTAATTTTTAAGAAGAAAATATTTGAAGTGGGGAACGGAGTGTCTTAACACTAGGTTCCCTCTGCCTACCCTTCTGTGTACGGGATACAACGTGAAGCTAATTTAATTTTTATTTTAATTTTCAAGATTTTCGCTTGTTTGTTTGTTGGTCTTTATAATTGATATAGGAATAATTGGCGTAACCTACTAGCGGATTTTTTTAAAATAAGTTTTAACGTGTTACATATATATTTTTTTGGTTTATCCTATTTATTACAATTTATTTTTTAACTGTTACGTTATGACAGCTTGTTTTTTTAGGTGCATGCTGTATCCCGTACATAGTAGGGTAGGCAGAGGGAACCTGGGAACCTAGTGGTAATACACTTCGTTCCCATTAAGACATTTCCGTTCCCAGCTTTCAGTCGAATTCTAAAGGCATTAGAGGCATTACGTATCTCCAATCGGTTACCAGAGCAAGGAAATGAAATAATTAAATATTTTATATCCTCCAGTGGGAGTCGAACCCATAACACATAGCGTTTACAGTCGCACCCTGGTGCCCCTGCGTCACGACCGGCCTCTATTGAGATTGTATAATTGTAATTGAGTGTATAACTAGCTAATGATCTTTTTATTATTATTTAAATTATATCAGCTGATGACAAAAGTAATGATTACCAGTATATCATTAATATCATTTTCATTAAAAAATAATTATTTTGTCCAGTCAATATAAACATTTTAATGAACACAAGCTGCCAAAAGTACCAGTCGATTTGATATGTAAATGCTTAAAAAAATATTTAAGGGTTTTTTTTCATTTTTTTACTTGAATTTTTCTAATAAACAGGAAAGGATTTATGTATATATATAAGACGTAAGACAAATTTATATATAGAGATCTTTTACAATAATCACTACAATTTTTTAATTTCTGAGATAAACATACGCGTAGGTCTACTACTATCATTTGTATGGTTTTTTTTCAGCTTCACGCTCTATCCCGCGTGTAGCAGAGTAGGCAGAGGAATCCTAGTCCTAAAGCTTCCCACTTTCCGCCAAACTCTGGAAGTATTGCGTGTTATGTGGCGGAACTCAACGCCGCACTTTGCCTCCACGACTCGCCTCTTATTATATTTAATACACTAAAATACGCTACCTATGTACATATATAGTAAATTAACTGTATTCTAACCATATACAATCAAAAAGAAAAGAAAATATATATTAAAAATTAATTAGTTGCCAGACAATTTTCTCTCCACTCGCAACTTCTCGAACAGCTTATGTCAATATAATGATAAATACTGAGAGCCCTCACGCCTTGACCTACATGAAGAACCAACATGACGCATGTGTCCTCTGTACGTATTGCGAAGTGATGGCGACGTCTGACTATTGTGTTTTTCTCATTTGTGAAAGTAGCCAGTCAGTCAGTCTTCACAGCTGAGGGAACCTGGGAACCTAATGACTAGACTGTGTTCCCACTAAGACACTTCCGTTCCACAGTTTCCGCCGTATTCTTGAGGCATTGCGTGTTGAGTTTCTTTGAGTAGGAATCGAACCCACAACTTGTCGCTCGCCTATGCTCCTGCGCACCGACTGGCCGCAACATGACAACGATAATAATTCTGCCGAATTCTGGAGGCATTACGTGTTGAGTGGCTGAACTTAACTACGCGCTTTGCCTCGACACCAGAGCGAAGAAATGAAAATATAAATGTAAATAAATATTCCATCTCCTCGAGTGGGGATCTAACCCACAACCATCACACTTTGTGCCCCTGCGCCACGACTGGCCGATCCTCGATCCTCTGAAAAATATATATTTATATAATTATAATTATGTTGAATACTTTAATAGCTCTAGTGTTGGCAGCTTCAATAAATCATATCGACTATCTTTAAATACTAACAAAATGTATACTTACTAACTAAATTACATAAATAATGTAGACTATAGAATATATGTGGTGCATACAGTTGCAAAGTTATTTCAGGCCCTTGTGGCTGCTAATCTTAAAGAGACGAGTGCGCATATTGCATTTTAGGTTATCTTAAGTTCTTCTTTAATGAGATAGATTATGTATCTATTTCTGGAAACAGGTGAAATTTTTGTTATTTTTCTTGTGATAATAAACAAAAACGACGCTAATATAAAGATAAATAAGGCTCTGTTGGTATTGGTTTAGATTGAATGTGATGGTCGAAAGTTCCTTCAGGAATATATTATTCATTAGGCTGACCACTATGATATCTGTCACACTGTCACTGATATGGCGGAAAGTAGAGAGAGGAGTCATTTAAATACTTAAATTACACAAAATGTTAGATAAGCGAAGAGATTATAATAAAATACGAAGAGAAACTCTTTTTTTTTTACAAGAAAAAAAATAAACATTAAGAAAAAGATACTTACAAAATATAATAAGACATCATAAAGATATCTTATTATAATATAGAATAATCAAATGTGTTCTATCTTATATCATTTGATTTGGATGAGTTCGGTTGCGACGTGATCAAGGTAATGGCGGCGCACAGCGGCGCAGCTATTTTACATTTGGTGAATTAATTTGATTATATTGTTTTGCGCCTTTTTTCCTGTCACTGACGCAATCGAATGGTGAACGGCCGCCATATTGATTCAGAGTGGCGGCGGCGGGTGATTTCTTTAATATCTCCAATGGTTTAGTTCTAAGTGTACACTCATTCAGCCTACATTTATTGCATACAAATTATTATATAAATTTCATTTTCATTATGAATCACATGAGGCATTGCGTGTTCAATGGCAGCATTCAACATCGCGCTTTGCCTTTACACCAGAGCCAAAATATTAAATATTTTATTTCCTCGAGTGGACTCCGAACTCACAACCTGTAGCGTTTATAGTCGAACGCTTGTGCTACTGCACCAGAACTGGCCTCAATATAAATTTGAAAAATATATTTTTTAAGAATATATTAGCAAATGTCAATGGCCCCGTTGCATTTGTGATTTTACGTGCGCTATGTGCGCGAGATCCCTTTGTAAATCGAGAGGTAACAAACGTTACGTTACGTGTTGTGTTACGTTGTGTGACGGCCGCGCGACGAGCGACGACCAGCTGATATTTGGCGTAGCAACTGGTAACATCAAACACGGCTGTTCGCACTCTCGCTGACGTCATCTAAGTCACGCCCCCACTATCGATCTCTCTTTCGCGCACGTGTGATGTCATATAGTGCATCTCGTTCTAGTGCACTCGCAGCCATATTTAGCGCTCAATGGAAAATGTACTTTAATTATGTAAACATAAAGATTAATTTTGTAACGTCGTTATCGAGCGGCCGGCTTATTCGCAACGAGCTCTCGCTCTCGACGGGGCGTTCACCTCCTCGGTCGGCATGCTCGCCTGGTAGTTTACCGCCACAGATTGCAGCCACCGACGAGCTGTTGACACGGAATTGACGGCCGGTGGTCCGCTCGCTAGTGATGTCACACCACTCACGACACTTTGTTTACAGAGGAGGAGCCCAAGTCGCCGGTGTCGCCGGTGTCAGCGGTGTCGGCGGTATCGGTGTCGCCGGTGTCGCCGGTGTCGGTGCGCCTGGCGGGCGTGCGCAACGGCGTGGTGCGGCCTACGTCGCCCGTGCCGGTGCCCCCCGCGCCCCCCCTCGAGCCGGCCCCCGCTCCCGTCCTCGCCCTCGCCCCCGCCCCCGCGCCCGTCGACTTCATACAAGAACATTCCAGGCCGCGTACAACCCACGGGTGAGTTATGCTAGCCTGGTACTAGCGATGCTACGAACAGCTGGGAGTGATTATTAGCACGTGCTTGCGTTGTTTTTTTTTGTTGTTAGTTGGTTGGGTATTTTTGTTATTGCGAGAACTAAACGGGTTATTTTTGTTGTGGAGGGCGTTGTTGGTGCGTTTGGAGTCGGTGTGATTGATTTTTGTGATTACAATCTATATTAGCGATTCAAATAAATGATTAAAATTAGTTGTTGGAACTTTATTAAAATCATTTGTTTTTTTTTATACTTGGTTAAAACTATTTTGGTTAAGTATTACGGGTTTAAATTTTGAATGTTTCGCGAGGATCTTGTTATATTTAAAATACCAAAACCATACTCTGGTTAGAGAGTGAGAAGGGACTCACAACTATATTTATATTTAATAATAATGTTATTATAATAATGTCTGACATTTTACATTTGTGTCATGATGGAGCATCAATTCTCAAATATAGAAATGAAGAGACCAGTCCTGGCGCATAGGCACAGGCGTCCGACTGTAAACGCCATAGGTTATGAGTTCGATTCCCACTCGAGGAAATAAAATATTTCCTCGCTCTGGTAATGAAGTAAAGCGCCGCGTTAAGTTCCGACAATCAACGCGCAATGTCTTTGGAATTCGCCGGAATTAGGTTAGAGTAGAGTAAGTAAGTAGGTTAGAGTAACGCAGGGGTTCCCTCTGGCTTCCCTGCTATGTGCGAGAAAAAGCGTAAAGTTATCAAAAGAAGAGTAGATATTAAAACTTCAGTAATAAAAAGTTTATATAAGCAAAACAACGATATCATTAAAAAAAATATAGGATATTGTAATGGCACTTTGTACGTAACAAATGAAACGAAAAAGGAAACTTCATTCGCAGACATTTTTTACCTATATCTGTTGTCCCCTCTTTATTTACTATTTATGACAGTTTTGACAGATGGTTTTTACTCCACAGTTTGCAAAACAATGTTTTATTACTTTTTTTTCTTCTTAATTGCTATTATTTGGCTTAGTGTCGTCAGTTTTGGTGGAGATTTATGTGTATATAGGCTTTATAAAGAAAACAATTAATGTTTTAATTATTATTCATCAAAAGAAATGCTATTCTCAAGAACAGCTGCTATTGTGAGATAGCGAGATTGTTGGGAATAGCTAATATATTTGAGTTTCCATTCCCAATTCTTATAAGGTGCATCAAGGATGAATTCGGAGTCACCCCTAAACATCTCTAAATGGAAAGAAAATTGAGTGATTTAAATTTAAAGAAAGAGAATTTAAAATCAAAATAAGAAAGACAATAGTAACAGTTAACAAGAATAATAACATGAATTTAGGTCATTGGTAAATAGCTAGTAATCTGTAAATATATTTTATACCAACGACTTCGTCTCATATCCATTCGACCCATATCCATGGCATAAAGTACCTAAAACGGCCACATATATAAACCATAAATGTAATAGGGTCAGAATTGTATCTGTAATGTCATCCTTGTGTCCTAGGTACCTGTCTCCCGTAGTATTGGTTATGAATGTTGGTTCTATTTGTATTCAACGTCTGATAGGCCAGGACTTGTTGTATGCATCGTTAATATTACATTCGTAATCCTATTTTGTAATTTAATTATATTTGTACACGATTACCCTCTATTTCTTTATTAGATTGTAAAAGCTTTGGGACATATTTATAAAAAAAACTACACATTAAAATTTTGTGCTGGTAGGTACCGGTATACATGTAATAGCATAGAGAACAATCTGTCTTTAACATTACCATCTTTTACTATCGCATATATGTATCTACATAATATATATTTTCTTCACCAGACCACCCCAAATCCCATCACCACCGTCGGTCAGCAGCAACGGTAGTAGCGGCAGTAGTGGTAGTGCCCCACGAGCAGGTACCCGTGAGGTCCATAACAAATTAGAGAAGAACCGTCGAGCTCATCTGAAGGAGTGCTTCGAGCTCCTCAAAAGACAGCTGCCAGTCACACCTGATGATAAGAAGACGTCGAATCTGTCGATACTTGGGTCCGCAATACGGTATATTCAGGTAAAAATTTATCTTTTCTTAGGATAACTTGATAAATCTTATTCAGATTGCCAATATGTTGTTTGTTCATATGTACCTAAGTTTTTAAATATAGTATTCTCGATAAAAATATATAAATTAAAAATGTTCGTAAAACCATACGAAAAAGTATAAATAATATAAAAGTATAACTAATGTCTTTAATACTGAATAGAAGCATAACAAAGTGTCAAACCAAGAAAATGATCTCTAATGTTTATTACAAATAATTTTTCTTTCTATTTAAGTATTAATTTTACCTTAAAAACTTACATTTCATTTAAAATCTTAAATCAATACAAAAAAAAAAATTGTATAATTGATATTCAGTTTCAAATCCGACCCACGCAAAAAAAAACCACCCGATCGCCATATTGTTTGTTGTAAACGTGACGTCGCCCTACCGTCGCGTCGACGCGCGAATTACATAATTCGCAAATTCCGACCAGGACATCATATAGTTACAAGAGATCTTTTGCTAATATTATATTTTGTTTCGTATTATATTATTACATCAGTTATCGTACTATACTTATTTATAGCGTCGTAATATTACTATGTTGGTAACAGTAACAGATTATAAATCTCCATAATCCCATTTAATTAATGTTATTTATTTCGGCTTAATGATTGTTACTAGTTTAAATATATATTGTTTTGTCACTATACAGAGAAGAGAATAGAGTTTTAACACTATTTCTTTTGTTCTACTATGTATATGTTTTGTTACCATCGTTCTAATGTACGGCCAATGGCCATGGGCAATTATTTATGTATTCGGCCCAGCCAGCCCTTTTGCCGTGGTTTAGCATATTGAGAAACTAGAACGGAGTTAGCGAGGACGATTCATATCTTTACATAATCTCATTACTGATGCCATGTTTCTTGGAGTTTCTTTTTTTATACAGCATAAGAAATAATCGATGAATAATAATCGATTTTACCACTGTCATTCTTTTCACCATACATATATTATCTATATCTATATTATTTGTATGTATGCGATGATGACATAAAAGTCGATTTTACACAATTTAATAAATATATTAATACATATTACATACAAAACCTATTACTTTTACGCGATTCGACATCAACAACGACACAACACGGTCAATGTCATGACTCACGATAGCCCCCGTATCAGGGAGCCAACCACTAACAACAAACCTCCGCTCGACTCATGCGACCCTGGTACACTGTTCACAGGTGCTCCGCAGAAAGGAGCGCGAGTGCGAGCACGAAATGGAGCGTCTGGCGCGCGAGAAGATAGCGGCTCAACAACGCCTCGCCACTCTAAGGCGGGAGGTGACTGTGAGGGCGGCGGTGCGACCGCGCACGATCGGTGAGTGCTCCACGCGCGCGCTGCCGCCCTGGTGGTCGCGTCGTGGTCCGTTTAGAGGTGACTTGCTTGAGTTACGCTTCTTCTTTCTATCTATACTTTTTGCTCAATTCGTTCGTGCAAGTGAAACCTTCTCTTGGTTTATGTTCGCCTGGTACTCGTATCGTAGTTTATTTAATATTTGGCACCGCGGTTGCGAATTTAATTAATTATTAATTATTATTATTATTACTCTTATTACTTGTATGTCGTCATTTGTTGAGTCAATGGTGTTTTGCTTATTTAGATTTGTTTGCAATGTTAGAGCGAGACGGTTATATATATATATATATATATATATAATATGTGTTTCTCTCTTTGTCTGTAGTCTTTTTTTTCGTTTTGGATTAGATGTTTTTTAGAGTTGTTATGTAATTTGTTATTTAGTTTAGATTTTTGTTTCTTTATAAATAATTATGAAAGTAGGTTTTAAAAGTAGAAAATTTTGAATTCCAGATGCCGTTTCTGAAGAGAAAGATAGGGACGATAGTGTCAATGGGCAGGTGTTAGGGATACCTATAAGTGTAAGTTTCTATTTGCACTTTACAATTAACTTTTTTTTTAAATAGTTGTTGTATTAAATTATGTTTTGTTAATTAATATTTCGTTGTCTTATTTTCCAGATTACCTCTTCGCCGCCACGGTCGCAAGTGAGAATGGAATCCCCGCCCCGCACTCTAAATCTAAGCACGAAGCTCCGCACGCTGCCCATACAGATAACGCCCACCACCTCGCAGGTATGGGCGCCTGGTAACACGTTAGAAATTAGATCTCCGGCTAATCTCAGATTTGTGCGAAGATAGATTATGGGGAATTGTTTTTTTTTTGTTTTGTTTTTAATTGAGGTGTAGATGTATGTGTTTTTAGTTATTGTTTTTTTTTTATTTTGATTGAGATTTCTTTCTGATTGGGGTTGTCCTTTTTGATGTATTTTTTTAAAATATATCTATCTATAAGTTGTTTAGGTCGTATGGAAGGAAATTTGAGTAGGATGAGAAATTAAATAATAATTTTAGCTAGTTTTTAAAGTGTAAGTTAGAAAATTATAGTCAATATGGTCTTCCTAAACAGGCAAAATACTAATATCTTAATTGATCGGAGAACAAGTTAAGTAAAAATGAATAGAAAATAATAAAAATTTTCTAAAAGAAAATGAATTACTTAAATACTGATAAGACTCAAAAACATCGATATATGGATTTATTATACCACTGGGGAGATATAATATAATTAATTAGATTTGAAGTAAATTTCATACCTTTGAAGTTATTTTTTTAATTTTTTTTTCAGTTTAAAGGCAACAATAATATATTATATAAATAATACCTTTTTATGTATATTTTATTAAAAACTAAAATATATAAATAGAAATAAGGCTTTTAATAGTGATATTTGTTTTAAGTTTTCTTCTAAAGTTTTCCACCGTTAATCACGAACGCATGACATTATCTAATAGACAACACTAGCGCCATCTAGCCACCTTAACATTAAAAATAAATAAAAAAGTTTAAATCAAAAAGATATCATTGTATTTTATCTAAATAGAAATTGTATTATGATTGTATTCAATATTTTTAGTGTTATTTTCTCTATCTGTTTAACTAGAGGAAGATACGTTTAAAAGCCAAAAAATATGAAACAAATATTAAATAAATATAAAATCTTAAGAAAATATGAATTTATATTTTTTTATTTAGATTTTTTATTGTTTTCTTACAAATAACAGATAATATCAAATTAATTAATTTCTAATATAAATCGCTCTCAATATTTTATTTAAAGATGCCATTTTTATTCACAGATATATAATTTGTGAACGAAAACCGCAGCTCAAGATCAATCTAAATCTTGAGAGTGGTTTGCTAGTGTCAGACACTCCATTCTCATTAAAGCACTTTTGTTCAGCACCTTCAGGAGAACTCTGGAGGCTTTGGATATTGGCGGTACTCAACACCGCGCTTTGCTTGAAATGAAAATATTTCATTTCTTCGATTGGGAATCGAACATGTCGCATTTACTATTGCACTCTAGTGCCCCTGCGCGACTGGTCTCTTTATAATTATATTAAAAATTATTTCTTTCTGTATCCAGGTCGTGCGGACGTCATATGGCACAAGGCATAACACGTTAACGCTTACGACCATTGCGCCCGCGGAAGCAACTGCACAGGTAACCATTTCTTTTTTTTATTTTATTATATAAATGATATTGGTGATAAACCGTCGTGGCGCATGGGCACAAGAGAGTGACTGTAACGCAACGGTTGTGGGTTCGATCCCAACTCGGGGTTATGAAATATTTATTAAAATTATTACTTTCTACCTTCACGCTTTCTACCTTTCCTTTCTAATTAGTAAATTAAAATTATTCGCTCTGGTATCAAAAAGCGTGGCGTTGAGTTCCACCATTCAACTTGCGATGCCTCCAGAGTCGGGCGGAAAATAGGAAATGGAGTGTCTTAATATAAAGTTCGCTCTTCCTACTCTGTTTGTGGTATACAGCGTGAAGCAAATTTTTTATCTTAATGATTTTTTAACTTTTTACTCATTTACTTATTTAGCCTCACGTTGTATGCCTGGCGGGGAACCTAGAGACGATGTAGCGCCAAACGCTACGGTTTATTATTATTGACAATCAAATTTTATTTAAAAGGAACTTTTAATCTTACTATAAATATTAGTACATTGTATATATCGTTTAAGATACTTATTTAGCACGTATAAAAATGTTAACTGGTCGGTTTCCGGGAGGCACGGGTTCGAGTTCTGCTACGTTAAAATTTTTATATGTTTTCTAAATAAGTATTCTCTTACCTAAGCGTGGAATAGCACTTAAAAAATTTTAAAAAAATTGTTTAAAATTTTAATTTAATTTTAATTTTTTTTTTTCAGAACGGTCAAGAAAATGGCATAAATACATTGAGTAATTTAGTACACCCGGCTCAAATTCACCTTCCCTTGTCACAAGTTAGTATAACTTTTAATTTTTTTATTAAAGTTTGGAACGGAGTGTCTTAACAATAGGTTCCCACTGCCTACCCTACTATATACATTATACAGCGTGAAGTTAAAATATAAATGACATTACAAGTATTTAAATATTAAACGATTAGTCCATACGTGCGATTTCACGTCGTTGACATTCTTATGTACATATAATTAACCTTTTAAAATTTCCATTTCGCTCTTGTTAAAGAGTCAAAAGGGTGGCGTTGAATTCAGCCACTCAGCACGCACTGCCTTCGGAATTCGGCGAAAAGTGGCGAACGGGGGGTCCCAACACTAGGTTCCCTCTACTTACCCTGACATGTGCGGGATACAGCGTGAAGCTGCTTTATTTTTATTTATATTTGACTGATGTTATCTAGGTGGTGAGCAGTGGTGGTCTCGTGGTGAGTCCCGCCGCGTTACAGCTGCTCTCGACGAGCGGACTGCGAGTGCTGCAAGCGCCGTCTATCCATACTAATGGTAACTTATTATAATTAAATTATCAAAAATTAAATATCTTTTTTATTCAATTCAATTAGGATATTACAAGGTTTTTGAATATATTTTAATTAAAATACTACATACACGTGTTTCGTATCCTTTTTGCACCTTAATTTTATTTGAGGCCAGTCGTGGCGCAGGGGCTCAAGCGTGTGATTATTATTATATTCATTTTTTCGCTCTGGTAACAAGGCAGAGCGCGTCGTTGAGATCCGACACTCAACACGCAATGCCTCCATTGCTAATTTCCCAGAAAATGGGGAACGGAGTGTCTTAACTTTACGTTCCCTCTGCCCACCCTGCTGTGCGTGGGATACAGCGTGAGGCTAAAAAATTAATAGATGTTAACAAAAGTTTCGCACCACGTGTCCATAATGATTAGGTAAAATAAAAAAAATTCTCTTTATTCATAAATTTATTAGTTTCATAAGTTCCCCGCGTTGCTTTCAGTGTTTTTATAAACACATTATTAAATGACTATTTTTGTTTTGTTCCTTCAGGTATCACAACTGATAGCAATAAAATATCTAAGGAGAACGGTATCGTGACGCCTCCGCCCGCCTCGACAGGTATATTCTTAATTTTTTAAATATTAATTTTAAATCTTACTTTAAAATAATTTAAATCCGCGTACTATAACGTTCTTCCAACCTAAACTTCTTTACGACTGTTTAAAATATTATATGTTGTTACTATCTACTACTAAAAACTATTAAAAATCGGCTAGAAAATACTAACAAAAAGAAGTTTAAAATAAAATTGGTTTTTGTTTCAGAAGGCAGCGTGGTAGTTAGCGGTTTAACGCCGCTCGTGGTGTCGCAGCCCGCCGCGCATTTACTGCAAACGCACACACTTACGCATAAGGTCAGTTGTTATCAAAATTTCGTAAATGCTTGCAGCAGCCCCGGTGAGAAGTCAAACCCACAACTCTTAATTATAACAAATATATTCCAAGTACATTATATTATGAAATAAATTGAACAACCTATATAAGCCTACATCTAAATGGTGTTCAAATAAAATATAATAAAAAATTATCCATAGATGATAGAAACACAAAGAGCTAAAAGTAAATGAATTATTTTAATTTTCTTGCTCTGGTAACAAGATACCAGTCGAGGCCAGTCGTGGCGCAGTGGCACGAAGTGTGATTGTAAAACCGGGTGTGGGTTCGATCCCCACTCGAGGAGATGAAATATTTACTTAAATTTATATTTCC
>DWAO01000457.1:0-25702 GCA_018230605.1 Heliconius congener
ACGTACTTTAGTTGCCTCTTACGACACCACCAGTACCAGGATGATCCTATTCTAGACCGGGATCAAACGGCGAATATTATTTATGTAAACATGAATATTATTTATGTAATCAGCTTTACTGTATGTGTGTGCGAGACACAGCAGGGTAGGCAGATTGAACCTAGTGTTAAGAAACTCTGTTTCCCAATTTCTGCTGTATGCGGCCTACAGCGTGACGCTGATATAACATTTTAAATGTTTTATTTCCTAGAGTGGGAATTGAAGTTGCCTGTCGCGTTTCCAGCCACACGGTTGTGCCTCTGCGTCACGATTGGCCTCAAGTTATTATTGAGTTACGGTATTGGTAATTTATACTTAATGATAAATAATTTACATATATTCAATTTGTAATTTTTATAGCGTAAATAAAAAAATATATTTATTTAGCCCATTCGCTGCCAGGACGAGTATACTCGTATTGCTTTTAATATATTATAACATGCAGGCTTTTGAATTAGCAAATTTTTTGTGGCTTGTGGCCACAAAAAACATAGATATAAATGTGTAAAAAATTTGAAAAACTAACCTCATCGTGTATTTATAACAATATTTTTAAGCAACTAAATCACTTATAATGCCCCCCTGCCTTCCCATTGCCAACAACGAGTATACTCGTCTTTGGTTTTCTGCTTCTAAATGATTATGTATGATAATATATGTGTGGTAAGAACCAAGAAATAACAGGGTTTTGGTAGACAATAGTACTTTATATAATTTAGGCTAGAGTTTTTTAAATATCGTACAACACGTACATACAGCGTACAGCATGCGGGAGTCACAGCGTGAGCAGGTCGGGCGCGCGCTCGCTGAGCAGGCCCTGCGCGCGGTGCGCGGCGGAGCGCCAGCAGTCGAGGCGGCGCGCCAGGGCTCCGGCGCCGGCCCGCCCCAGCGCGCGCGCGCGCACCCAGCGCACCTGCACCGCCCCCGACACCTGCGACACAACACGCACGTCGGTATAGCAAAGACAAAAACAGTGATTGTTTTACTTTTTTCGAATGTACGAGGATGTATACTTATTTAGAAAATATATAAAATTTGAACGTAGCGGGAATAAATTTTTCTATATAAGTATTTTTCTTTCCTAAGTGTGGAATAACACTTTTTAAAAATAGTACTAGGATGTGTTGCTGCAATATATAGAAAATCTATCAAGACTTGAATCCGCGCCTGTTACTGCCGTCCGAGCTCTCTCATGTAGTTACCTGGTCGATGTGCCCTCTAATGAGGTTCTCGGCTAAGGCCTTCATGACCAGCAGCTCGACGTCGGCGAGGGGGACCCGCGCGGCCGCCGCTATCTCCGCGAAGGACAGCGTGCGCGCCGTCGACGCGCGGTTAAACGCCATCTGGGAATCAAAAAATCATATGTATATCTATACCTTCATTCGCATACCATCTTACTCCATCCGCGTGAACTTTACAAGAGAAATAAAAAACGACAGGTTTTAACACGTTCTACATTTTTCACAGAAATCTGTTCAAATACACACACACAATAAGCACTTATTGTGTGTTGAGTGGAAGCACTCAACGCCGCACTGCCTCATTACCACAGCGAAGAATTAATTAATATATTAAATATTTCGTTTCCTCGAGTGGCAATCGAACCCACAACCTATCGCGTTTACAGTCTCATGCTTGTACTATGAATGAGTGGCGGAACTTAACACCGCCCTTTGCTTCGACACCAGAGCGAAGAAATTAAATATTATATTTCCTTGAGTAAGAATCGAATCCAAGCCTGTCGCGTTTAGTCAAATGCTTGTGCCACTGCGCCATGATTGGCTTCAAATTAAAAACATTTCACTTTTAAATAATTACCTCCATTAAACATAATATAGCAATTTTCTGTCGGAGCTGTCTATCCGCACGATGCAGCTCTTGGTGAGGAGATTGTGCACTGAATGATTATGTGGAACAAGCAAACATCATATTATTGAGTAATATAATCAAATATTAATATAAAAATATTTTAATTTACTTTCTGTTTTTTTCTTATAGATAGATTTAACTAATGTTAAGACACTATCTCTCAAAAACTATCCAATTTTTGAGACATTGCGTTTTGGGTTGCAGAATTTAATGGCGTGCTTTAACTGTTTACCAGAGCGGGGACGAAAAAAAATATTTCCCCTGAGTGGATGTTGAACTCGCAACTGTCGCAGCCAGAACCTATCATTTTAAAAGTTATGGTAAGACCAGTCATAGCACAGGGGCGCAACTGGGACGGGAGCACGATAGGTTGTGGCTTCAATAGCACTCGAGAAAGTCAAATATTTAATATGTTAATTTCTTTGCTCTGGTGTCGAGGCATAGCGCTGCGTTGATTTACTACAATGTCTCGAAAATTCGGCGCAAAGTGTGCAACTGTATGTGGGATACAGCGTTAAATATATAGTGTAACTCACCGTATCTTCTCAAATGCCTGTACATCGCCCGCAGCGACAGCTTGGACTAAATCTTTGGCCCAAGCATCCGGTGTACCTTCTAAAGACTCCAGTATAGGGTGGGCTAACTGAAATATTGTAAAAAATGGCATATTTTAGTATATTAATAAATAATAATAATAATATATAATAATCTTTAAATAGTTATTATATATAGAGACAATGTAATTTATTGTATATAAAATGGAAACAGAGTTGAATTTGTAACTATTGAATAGTGTTGACAACATTACTTCATTCTGCAATAATTTTTTTTAACGAAAATACTTAAAAATAATGTGCTATCTATCACAACAATATATTCAAAATAATTTTGTTACAATTAATTTTAAAACGTAAGTTCACTCTCCATTTTTCTCCTAATACAACAACTTTATACTACTTTTATTATATTTTTTCATATACTCAATGTTTGCAATATAATCTTGACCCACAACCACAGTTTTACTAGCCAAATTTCCTCAAATCATACATACTCGGCGCCAGCATTCCGGTTCAACACTAGAAGTCATCTTACCCCTTATTTTTCCCTATCCAGTTCAAATTCTTTTCTGTTATCCTGAAATTTAACTCCTGTTGTCCTCCCGTTTTACTCACCAGCTCCCCCAAATCGTAAACACTAGGTGCCAGCACACCAGCCAATGCCAGGCGCAGGGCTTCGTCCCGTCGGGCCGCGGGCGGCAGTGCGGCACCCCCGGACATACAGCCCACGTGGCGAAGCGCCGCGCGGTAGTAGCGGGAGAGGGGACCTCGGACTCTGGAAACCCCAAAAAGCGGGTGTTTACTATATATACATAACGGTCCACAAGAATGTCCCCTTTAATTCTCTTTAATTTTAATCTAATAGCTGGGGGTGTCTAACCCCAGGTAGAAGCAGCACTCCCAAGGAGTTAGATAAAAGAATATCATTGGTGGTAAAGGGGTGCAGTGGGAAACAATATATGTCTAATAATGAAAAACATGTATTAGAATTTTTTATATTATAATTTTAAAATTGTGAAAAAATACTGTTACATTTTCTGGTTGCATTGCATATTCAATGTCGGAACTCAATGCCTCGCTTTGCCTTGTTTCTCAAGCCAATTAAAATATAAAAAAATTCATTCTGTTGAGTGGGAATCGAACCCACAACTTGCCTCATTCACTGTCACACCCTTGTGACCCTGTGCCATGACTGGCCACTAAATGAAAGGAAAATATTTAAACTCATATAAAATCTAATACTATCAATAAGAAAAAAAAAACCACTAAATGAATAAAAAATCAACTAACCTATAATACTCAGATGCAAGCTTATAAAACCTGCCATGCACTGGAGTCACTCCATCAGCATCTTCTAGTGTGTTTTCCAGCTGTTCTATAATCTTTTCAGTGGAGTCCAGATCCTCAAGGTGTTCTAGATAGATCTGACCTTGCAGAACCTACAAAGAAGGGACTGACATTTAAAAACCCCAACACAAAAGTCTCCTACATAAAAAATAAACGAATTATGAAACCAATTATGTAGAATATATATTTTTTGATTAAATAAAAAAAACCTAAGGCTAAATGATGTCTAAGCAAGTTAGCCATCATTTAGCCTTAGGTTTAGAGTAATTATTTAAAAGTTTAAAATGTTGAGGCCAGTTGTGGTGCAGCGGCACGAAGTGTGACTGTAAAACCGACTGGTTGTGGGTTCGATCCCCACTCAAGGGAATGAAATATTTACTTAAATTTATATTTCCATTTTTTTGTTCCAGTGTTGAGGCAAAGCGCGGCATTGAGTTCTTCCACCCAACACGCAATACCTCCAGAATTCGGCAGAAAGTGGGGAAGGGAGTGTCTTAATACTAGCTTCCCTCTGCCTACCCTGCTGTGTGCGGGATACAGCGTAAAGCTAATTTATTTTTTTAAATGTTGTAATGTAAAATAACAATAATATGAAAAAAAAGGTTTGTACCAAATATTTTTCTCTGTAGTCAAACCTCTGTATTTTACAGATACAGAGTGGAGTTAAAAAATACAAACCAATATTTAAAACTAAAGTATTAGAAATCTACTTACTTTACACAGAGCTAATGCTTCATCATTCATCTTAACTTTAGTCTCGATTTTCTCTAGAAATGTGATAGCTTCCTTCTTGTCGGAGTACTGCTGCACAATGTGGGCAACTATTTCTACTAAGGATAGGGGATTTATTCTGAAAAAAGATACAAATATATTGAAAGCCCCTACGTTTTAAAGGACACATAAAAAAGGTTTACTTGCTCAATAAAAAATTATATATCTTATTATACACAATTTGCAAGGTGTAAGCTGAGTTTTACATTTGTGTAAGTTATCACGAAAAGTAGCCCCAGAAAAGCTTTTCAAAACAAAAACAAAAATTAGAAAAGAAACAAGAAATGACTTGCAAAATCTAATTACTTCTTTTGTTTTCTTTTACACTTTTCGTTCTTCCCGCTTAATCCCTCATATAGCATGGACGGAAGGGAATTAAGGCATTTCATTCCCTACTTTCCTTCCAATTTTTGAGATATTGCATGTTCAGTGGCAGAACTCACCCTGTGTCTTGATATCAGAGCAAGGATATGAAAATAGTATTTCATTCCCTCTAATGGAAAACGCACTCACCACCATCGCGTTTACAGCATACTTACTTGTTCTCAAATATTGTAATAAAGTTGCTGTAAAGCTGTATTAGATTGTCGCCAGTCTGCAAGGAGGGGTGTTTCACGAAATCCATCAGTTTCAATGTGAGCTGATGCCATAGCCTGAAAAGTAATTGCCATTAAATTTGATTTATGTGACTAATAACAAGCGATGAAATGGAAAGAGCTATGTTGTGATGACACAGGATACATAGTAAGTGCGGCGGCTCTGATAGCAGGTACCCATAGTGGGTTAAATTGAAACGATTAACGCAATGTAATATAGCCTCCCCTGGTAAATGGACTGAATTAATAAAAATATTTTATTTAATACTTAACACCTTCCTGAGATTAGCGCGTTGAACGAAGGAAAAGCTTTATTATAAAGAAATATACAATAAATAAAAAAAACTTACTTCTTATTATAAAACTCTTCTAATTTAGCCCAATCTGTAGCTAATTCGGGGTCAGAAGTTTGCTTTTTTGATAGAAAATCATTTGCATCAACAACAGCGAACTTTACGGTAGCCATGTTTCTGAATTGTATCGAGTAATTGTGTGAAGCTAGCTGCAAGTGAAATGACAATTGACATAAACGTTTTTTTTTACGCAAAAGTATTAAGCTATTCAGCCATTTAAGCATTATTGTTTTCTGTATAAGAGTAAAGTATTGAAGGTTTGTCTCGAATAATGGTGTAAAGCTGCTAATAAAAGCACTGGTGACAAATTATTATTTTATAAATAAAAGGTCTAAAGTTTTATATTTTATGCTAAATTATTATTATGTTTTAGGTAGCTTAATTAAATTTTTCGGTTCAAGTTGTATTTTTTTAATTTTTGAAATGAATTAGAAGCTAACTACACGTGAAATCATCATTGAAATATAATTTTTACTTATTTAATTTTCCTTTAAAAAATAAATGTATAATAGTATTCAGCCACTAACAAATAAAAATATTCTTATCAGTTATGGTATTAAATTTAAATGTCTAAAGAATTATTAAGCAAATAATAATAATGTTAATTTTATTTTATAAATGATTGTTGTGATATATACTGTTATTAGTTTTTACCTTTTAAAGTAGTAACTATAGGTGATAAAAACTATAGGTGATTTCTGCAAAATTATGTATATTAAAAATAAAATTATAATTATTCAATTTAATAATAACGATTTTGCTAGTTCATTAACTATGTTATAAAATAAAAAAAAATTAAACGCCATCTAGTGTCTAGTAGAAATATTATCTAATAGTATTATATAGATGGCATCCTATGCAAATTTATTATTGAATTGAGATGGATAGATGTTTTTAATTTGTATTTTACTCTATTTATATAATTAAATAAATTAATAAATCTATTTGAGGATTGAGAAGAAGAAGAAGTTGACATAAAATATTTTTTATATAAAAAATAAAGATATAATAAATAGTAATAATAATAATTTGTGTTTTAGAAGTTTATGGAAAAATAAGCTCTAGGATATAGTATCAAATGAATTGTAGCATGAAATATTTCAAATCTTAGAATTATTTAGCAAGTTATGTTAATACGAATATGAACTTTTTGTAGCTAATAGAAAGAAAAAGCCGATAGTCGGCAAGCAGAAATATAACTATATTTTTCTAACATTTTTTTAACTACACAAAAACTAAAACTATATAAATAAATAATTATAGTTACTTAAATTGACCTCCTAGGCTTGTCGTCTACAACACGGCGTAAGGGCACAAGCTTGTGAATGTAAATACGACTGATTCGATCCCCACTCAAGGAAATTCAATATTTAATCTTTCATTTCTTCGTTCTGGTGTCGAGACAGCGCGGCGTTGAGTTCTCGGCGTCGATCTCAACACGCAATGAAAATAGGGAACGGATTATGTTAACCCAGATTCCCGGGGGTAGGAACATTTTATTAAAAAAGGTAAAATGAGGCCATATTATAAGAGCTATAGTGATAAAAGAATCAATAGGTTCTTTAAGATATCACTTTATTCATATCTATTGTTAAAATCAAAACAGTTGTTATTCTTAAAATATAATAAAACTAATAAATATAGACAGTAAGACACAGACAGACAGATAGAACGCTTGGCCTTCGAGACTACAGCATCGAAGATACTGGAGGGAGGTCACTTAGAAAGCATGAGGACCCCCCAGAGTGCATATATGAGTGGGCTGATGGAAGTGGCCAAGGTGGAAGAGGTATGAAGAGGCCGTAGCGGGTGACACTCTATTGAGACAACAAACCGTGGAATTTCATATTTACCTATTGATAATTATGTATATCTGTTCAAGCTATTATTAGTCCATCTTCGTCTACATGGGCCTCTATGGCCTGGCCCGTCACACCACGTGGGGAGATCTATATGAAAATATAATCATTTATAAATGTTAGAAGAATAACATGTAATATGCAAATGTCTATGAGATGAACTCTCTTTAAATAATATAAAGTTAAAAAAATCTACAGAAAGTACTACAAGTGGTGCAATGCTGATATACATAATATGAGCTCACACTCGGTTGCATTACTAGAAACCTTTGAAAGGTATCACTATTAGGATCCGGACTCCATAATCAGACCAGCTCGTTGATATCATATTATTGTATTGTTACCTAAGCTAAGTCCTGTCCTGTGTAAGCTACCTGTCAATATAAAATAGAGTGACGAAGCTTCTTAGCATTCGCTTTAGTGCGAGTGTCTGTCGGATTGCAGGACGCTGGTCGACGCCTACATCCACTGTTCACTGTAAATTACTAAATACATTATTATTTATTCTTTGTTATTAAGTAAAGTAAATAACATAACCGTTGCGAAAATATCGTAGTGACCAATAACTCCGTTCTATGTATGCCTCAATTTTCTTATAACTTTTTTGATTTTCCGCAATTTTGTTCTTATAATAATATATTAGATATGAGAAGATTTTTCGGATGAAGGACGATTTCTATTTTATTTACATACACGTGTATTACAGCTTACCAAATGATTTTTGCATAGTAACTAAATATTTATGAATTTTCCTTCAAAATCTATTATTTTAGGAGAAATGCAGTCTGTGATTAATACTCAATTGAGTATTAATGTTATAAAATATAGTTTTTGTATCGTAGGATTTGCTAAAAGAGCTAAAGTGACCCAATACTTTACCCTCCGCTTAAGGCTATCGTACAAACGGTTATCTTTTAAACCTAAAATTATACTTACTATATGTATTTTTTGATAAATAAAAATATTTTTAAATAAATTTTAAATATTGGTATTATTTTATATGTAATTAAAAGGCTTTTCATATATATGACACTACGTTATATATAACCATAATAAATAATAATTAAATGTAATAAATAATTTTTTTTCAACATTTCCTGTTTCTTAATTTGGATCCCAAATTCCATATAAAGTAGTAATATAAATTAATTTAAATAATAGATAAACTAAAAAGTAACTATGATATACAAGGGGAGTTGTGTCCTTACTATCGAGGGGCATAGACCCGCCCTATCTTCATTTGCATATAATAAAATAGTTTTATTACATATGCATGTACGTATGCATAACGTTAATTTGCATAATTATATTTATTTATTTTCATTATATGTATTATTTTGTGGGGTAAAGAAAGTGAGACATCACTTTGTTTTTTTAATGACAATGGAATAAAGGAGATATTCGTTTATTACTTAAGTTAAGTTTGTTGTCGGTTCTTCTCAGCTGAAGGGCCTTCCACAGCGGTGGTCGCTTCCTGTAGGACTGACTCTACTCACATTTCTATGTAACTTGACGATTCAAAAGTGCCTGCTTTTTAAATAAATCATATATCGATTTTGATTTTAAATATTTTTTTGCGCAACTTTGACTTTGACTACCTACTGGGATAGCCAGAGATAATCTAATTATCTCCTTATTCTTATAAATAATGGAGGATAATTAATGATAGTTTTATATTATACTTTCTCAATTATGTTATTAAAAAATAATTATGAAGTAGGCTCAATAGGATATTTTATTTATTATTTTATATCATTGAACATTAAGAAATATTTTTTTAGTTTTTTGAAACTAAATAATCTTAATAGAAAAATATCAATATTTAACTGATAATCACTTGATAATTAAAACTCTTGACATAAAAAGTTTGTTGAAAACTTAAAAAAACAAACTAAATCAAAATCGGTTCATTTGTTTGGGAGATATGATGTCACGGACAGACATACATATATAAAGAGACACATACATACATGTACAGACACCTCACATCCCCAACGCTCCTCTGTTTTTATCGCGGGTAAAAAAATACAAGTAGCTACTAACGATAAACGGAATAATAAAAATATATTATTAAAGAATGTTTTAGTGGATTTTTTTAGTTTGTTTTTTTAAAATTTATACTTAAATAGTCATAGTTCGTAACTTTGCTCGAGTGGACGAAGTAAAATGGAAGATCTTGTTTCTATCATTTCCGTAGGAATTTCCAACTCCCTTCTCTTAGTGTTCTCTTACACTCTCTAACCTCAGTCCAGCAGTTTCGTGTGAGCAGTCACTCAATAAAATCAAATGATTTATTAATAATTTTTGATGTATTCACCTTAATATATACATAGGTACATTTTACCTACACTTATTTAAAAGTTAAAATAATTACTATAATAGTTCTACATATCATGTTTCGAAGAAGTTACGAAATAAAAAATACATAATAATTTGTTTTTTTTTCAATCATAAAGGCACAAAAAAAATCAACATTCGTTAGAAGTAAAATATTTCACGGTAAGCGTATCTCAATTTTTTACCACTTTCAGTTAAAATATAGTATAAATATATGATTTTATTTTTATTCCTAATTATTACAGTAATAAAAAATAAAGTATTTTTAAATTCGACTTAACTTTTTTATAACATATATAAAAAAAATATCTAGGACTCTTTATATTAAGTCCTATTTTACAGGAACTTAACAAGGAGTGGAGAATATAATGCTACTAAGACTGATTGATTGCTTTATTCTTCATATAATTTATAATAAAAATTAATAAACACACAAAAAAAATCAGAAGTCAAATTAACAAATAAATATGTAATGTAACGCCTTGTGCGTTGTACTCGCGGCAGCCGAGACGGAATAGTTGTGAATTGGTGAAAAGTGACGAAGAGAATGTCTAGTCACTAACTGTTTTCTGCTAAACCTTAAATGATGGGCTGTTATTATTGTTTGAACGCTTTTTTTATAAATAGCAACTTCATACTGTATCCCGCATATAGTAGAGTAGGCAGAGGAAACCTCGTGACAAGACACTTCGTTCGCCATACTTGACCAATTTTAGAGGCGTTATGTGTTAGGAAGCGGAGCTCAACACTGCGTTTTGTCTTGTTATTTTATAATATTAACTGCTATTTTACTTCTAATACGAGCTTACACTAATATTTTTTTAAATTTAATATGTCTACATGATATATACTCGTAAGTTTTAAAATGCCAATGATAAATATATTTTAAAATGCCATTAATTATTCTCTACCAATTTTTGTTAAGCAAAGGGAGATAGACGGATAGTTACAAAAGACAGTTACGGAGTTAAAAAAAGTTAAAATACAAGGGTTTCATTTTTAATTTTGATGATGATTGATGATTTTTTTCTTATAAATTATAAACAATTCAATAAAATATAATTATGTCTCTTACTCTACAGCTTCAGGCATTTTTAATTGTCAAACTGAAGTGTTGAAATTGAGGTAAAAAAAATATTTACTGTGTTATAGTATTTAACAATTGTAATTTTTATTACAATTCACCCCTAAATCTAAAAATATGTTTAAATAAATATTTTTTTCGTAAATAGGCCCAATTTTCTTCCAATTTCAACGCTAATAACAAAAATGTTCCAGTACACCTAAACTCAACATGAAAATTTCTCGAAATTTCGAAAGCATCAAAGTTAGGTACCTAAAGTATATACCATACCTACATTAGGATTCTTCATTTAGGCATAAAACGGTCCGCGAGGTCGTATAACAAGGTTACTCGGCGCGAGAGTCGGCTGACGCCATTTCGTTAGTGCCAGTCGTCGGAGCACGGCGTGCTCGCGGACCCCCACGAACTACCCTTGCCTACCCTTCAAGCTCAACCCCTAAGCTAAAAACCCCTTCGGCATATATAAAACTAAGCGCCTTACTCTATCGAACCATTTACTGTCTCTACACTCATCTTGTAAGGCACATAACCAATTTTTTGACTCGAATCATTATTTGTACTAGCTATATAGAATCACGCGAGTTCAATTCTCTATACAGAGGCCCTTATCTATCCGTTATCCCTTATCAGTGGATTATTATCGGGAAAGTATAGTGTAGAGATGGTCTGCGGCGCGCGTTGCTGTCACGGTAGGCCTAAATGTACGGGCGGCGGGTGACCGCGCAAATTTTTCGCAAACATTTTGCCTTTTTAAATCCAATAAGATTCTTATAGGCCTATTTAGGAAGTGCTCATTTTGGAACCTTTGGACCCTGGACTGTGTGATTGAAGGTATTTTTTCGAAAAATTCACCTTTTTTAACAGATTTTTTGGTTGTTTTGTGCAGTGAGTGTGCGTAGACGCGGACGCTTGTGGACTTGTGCTATGGAAACTTTTATCGTTGAAGGATTTTGTAACTTTACCCTCAAATATGTAAGTATTTACTTTATTTAATTTAAAATGACATTTTTTTTTGTAAAATATAAATATTAAAGGTAGTTTAGAACCTTATTCCAAAAAAGACCTCAAAATTGCTTTATAGAGTAATAAAATAATATTTTTGAGCTTTAAAATATAGAATAGACGTTACTTTTTTATTAAGAACTATAGAAACTAGAATTTTTTAAATATATATTATATAAATTTTAGAGTTTATTTAAAAATACCTAAAAAAATATATATAAACATAGTTTGATCTGTCTTTATCTTATAATAGATAAATGAAGGCATTTTACGAACAGATCTTAATTTATAAGTACGGAAAATTAAAAAAACTGCACGTATTATATTATATTTATTAATAAAAAATATAATTAAATTGCATGACACGTCAACTTTTGTCTCAAAGTAAAAAAAATTAAAAATTTTAACAATGTTTAGAAGCTCTATCATTAATATTGTACATTAAATGTAGAGTCGAAGAACATGAATTCAAATTGAACACAACTTACGTCATGTAAAATAATAAGTTCATTCAAATATGTGCAAACTTCATTTATAATTGATATATGAAAAAGCTTACGTGACTTACTTACTTAGGCCGCGTGGCATTACTAAATACTCATTTTATTGATTCCTCTTACTTATTTAATGTTATTTTATTATAAATCATATTTCATAGACTTTGTAAACACAAATTTTATACTTGTATTATCTGTAAGTTAAAAATATCATATTTTTAAAAAGTTAGTAGATATAGGTTTAATCTTTTCCGTTTAACATGCGCATGATTTTATGTAAAGACATGTGATATTCTAATATTCCTAGAAATCTTAACTTAATATATAGTTTTAGATATTTATAATCGGAAACTGATAGGTGACTATCTCCATTAAATTTACCAAAATTATATAAATTCAGTCATTCATTTCATCGTATGACCTAATCGAGGCTGCTTTGGTCTAGTCCCTATTAAGGATGGAATTATGAGTAGGTAATGTGCACTAAAGCGAAGCTTGCAAATATTAGTTGTATTCTAATTTCCCTAAAATCGTTGTAAAAGTTAATTAGAATAATAAAAATATATTCTTTTTCAATGTTTTATTTTTTGTAATTATTAAGAGACATTTTCTCTAATATATCTATTACTACATTAAAGACAAAATAAGGAGTCAAGTTCCACCATTCAACAGGAAATATGACGATTCCGGAGGAATAGTGGAGAATGGCGTGCCTTGACACTAAGTTTTCCCTGGTTACCCTGCTTGATACAATGTGACGCTGAAAATAATTGTACATTTTATAATAAATATTATATAGAAATACCTGTTTTCCAATAATTGATCTAGTCAATGCCAAAATGTGTCATAGAAGGCCATTTTGGCTTGTGGTCATATTTTAAATCTATATAAAAATAACTTCACGCTCTTTCCCGCAAAGAAAGAAGGCTAGGTATAGCTAACCTAGTATTCAGACACTCCGTTCTCCACGCATTTCTCAATTTGTGTGATATTTTGTGTTGAGTGGCGGAACTCAACTACGTGTTTCGTTTAACAAAGCAGGGAAATGATAATTAGTCAAATACAATCATTCCTCTGACTGGAAATCGAACCAACAACAGTCACTTTTACACTCAGACGTTCGACTGTCCCCAAAAAATGTATACGAATAGCGTTTAACGTTTACGTTACATGTAATTAATGTGGTAGATCAAATTTGATTGCTCCCCCAAAAACCCCCGGGATATAAAGTATCCTATATCCGTTTCCGTGTCACATTGTATCCGTGGGCCAATTTTCGTGGTTTTATTTTTCTTATACGAGTATATATTATACACATGTGTGTATTATATAGTATGCAATTTTTATGTGCAATACATTATATTGTAGTACAATACAATATCCTTTATTTCACATAAAAATGATTTGTGTGAAAAGTTGAAGAAGGTTATTGAAATGGTTATACTTTTTTTTCTGTTTATTTTTTTTAGTAACGACATATTAGAAATCACTGTAGATTACAGCTATATAAATACATACACATACATATATTTTATTGTAACGGCTAAATTAAATATTATGTAATAAAACAACACAATGAAACATTCGGAAAATTTCTAAATTTGCATGGATTTCTTGTATAGTATATTTATTAACAATTTAATTCCTCACTCAGAATAATCTACTAATTCCCACTTTTATTTTGTAGATTTTAGTCAGTTAAAATTAATCTATTAGTTAAATATAACTGACTAAAATCTACAAAATAAAAGTAGGAATTAATGTTAATTGAGTAATAATAAGTTTAAAAAAATAAGTTATTTATTTAGTGAATAAGCTTTAGCCATCACTGTAAAAAAGATTTCAGTACAAAATAAATAATTTAACATAATAAAAAGACCGACTTCAATCGGATCCCAAATCAGAAACAGAACCAAATGAAACTTTCATCAAAGTACCCTTGAAGTGCATACCCATAAAAAAAACCATCGAAATCGGTTGGAATGATATTGAGTAATTCGTCCATTTGTCGCGCACATACTTTATACAAATTCATGACTTATGTGATTTTCTCAAGGATAACATTTTCAGGAATAGGCCACATTAAAATGGGTTCACTTGGGAAGCACCAGCTTTCAAATTAAAAAATATCATCAAAATCGGTTCACTCACTCAAAAGTTCCGAGGTAACAAACATAGAAAATACAGTCGAATTGATAACCTCCTTCTTACAGAAGTCGGTTTAAAACAATGTTGTTTTTTTAGTTATGAAATTGATTATATCATTCTTTTTCGAAGAACAAAAAATATAATTTATATTAAAAAGAAAATGTTATTCAAGTATTTATACATAGCTTGTTAAAAAGAAATAGGGTCTTAGAGGTAATAAAATAAAAAAAACATTTTGAACCTATGATTCTAAATAAAGTAAATGCGTTGTAAGTTATAACCACTATCACGAACTAACGCACTTACTTAATTCCTTAGTTCGTAATGTCTAAATAATTAGTGAGTTACATTAAAATAAGTCCAGTCATTAAAAATATGAATTAGAATAAAATTGTAGAGTTCATAAAAGTGCTTTTAGGGGAATATAAAAATGTAGTGTGTTCCTAAATTAAAGTTTAAATGTTTCAAAGCAAACTATTATAATATAATATTTTTTGTTATCTAAACTTTCTTAGTTTGCGTGCAGTTCAAAATGTTAAAAATTACCCAGTTATATTGGTTTACCATGGCTATATATTGTTTTTCAAATATAGCAGAGGAGAAATGGGAGGCAGAGGAAAAATAGTACCAATCTTGGTCCGTTGAGTAGCGTAATTTAACATCAAAATTTCTTTCGACAAAACGGTGAAATGAATACAATTCATAATTAATTAGTGATGACAGAACATTATAGTGTTAAAATATAATAAACAATACAAGCTCTAAGCGAAATTCTCCTATACTAACTGCAGAAATAATAAAAAATATATAACATATGTAATTTACACATATGTATATAAATACATATAAACATTATATTAATTAATAGTCATATTTTAAGTAACAATTAATATGTCGTCGGTTTTTATTTTATTAATTCTTTATTTTGTCATGTTAATAAATATTTGTGAACAATTTTAAACGTTTATAAAGTTAAAGTATTTAATTAAATCAAAATTATTTGTATATAAGGAAAATAAAATACAATAAATATATATAAATAATAATTCTAAAGAATTTCTTTATAAAAACTGACACAAATCAATGGCCGGATGGAACTGAAAAGTAAGGCGCGATGACGTAACCATAGCAACTGTATTTAAGCCATTTTTATTTAGTTGAAGTATTTTTTTTAAATAACCAAAAACATGATAATAACGATAGAAGAAGTTTGAAGTAGATATTTTAAAAGATAATATTAGTATAAAAGGCTATATATAGAGATGCCGGGTCACGTGACTATAGTATAATGTAAAAAAATATTAAAATTATTCTTTATCCAAATAGACTATTATAAGCATTTTTGAATCTTCAAATGAAGCTAGAAAAATATGTTTATATATAATATTACATTTACACCTAATAATAATAATTATTAGGTGTAAATAGTTATATATCAGGCCAGTCGTGGCGCATGAGCAGAAACTGTGTCAGACCAGCTCGATGACATAATGCTTCCTGACGACATAATTATTACAAGTGTGTCAAATTCAGTTTGTTATATTTTATTACTTACTTTCAAGTTAACCTAACGAAACCGTCATTAAAATAGTCTTTTTCTTAAGTTTTTCAGCAAAATTAGAATTTATATTGCTGAATTCAGTCAGTTTTAAAAATTGAAAGTCTCATATTGCGTCGAAATCTGTCTTAGTCATATTCATGTAATTAAATAAGAAAATAATCAAGTCAATTATACACATAACAAAAATTTGACTTCATAAACTAATAATAATCCAGTAACATTCGCGTCATCAAGACAAATTCAACGACATATCCCACATTTATCGAAATCGGTTCAACAGTTACGAAGGAACAAAGAAACGAACATACGTAATTACTTTTATATAAAAATAAAAAAATAATACAATTAAATAACAACAAAACTATTAAAATGAATAAAATTATATCTCAACAATTTAAAATATTTATTGGAATATTGTTGAAAAATACTTAAAAATAAATATCTACTTTGTAAATATGGTTAAAAATTAAAAGCCCACCAAAACTATATTATATTCAATCAAAAAACACCAATACTTATCTGATTTCAAACTAATAAATATATATTTCAATCCTGTAATAACCGCTCATAACCGGTTTAGAACTGCCTAGAACCGGTTACAGAACATCTAGACCCAGATACAGCTATTTTTAGTGTCTGAAATTGTAAAGCAACCGGTTTGAACAGCCGTTGGGTACAGTGAAGAAAACGTGTTATAATTTTTATGATGACTGCACTGTAGGGTCGGTCATCAGTTCATTTTTTAAAAATGATCTTAATTTTTTTACTTATACATTTGTCATCTTAAAATGTGTAGTACATAAATGTGTATAGTGTACGAAAATAAAATCAGAATAAATGCAAAACGCCTTTGTGGCGCAGTGGTAATATATGGTTGTATGCGCTTGTTATGAATCCGATTTTTATCATAAGTGTTTATATAATAGAAGGCGGCGTGCCTTTACGCTATCGGGTATAAAAAATATAATTTAGTCTTTTTTATTATTCTTATATGTTTTTTACAGAACCCTAAAAAATGTTTGCTCAGAGCTATATATATAAATTGATATGAACAGTAAAAAAAGTTTTTTTTATTTTTTTTAATATATAAAGATAATAATGCAAAGGTTATTTAATATAATAATGCAAAGTTAGCTACTATCCTGTATGACATTTATAATTCCACAGATTTTTATCCTTTAAATATTTTTGGACAGAGTAATAAGATTTCTAAATTAACGTTCATTTTACAGTTACAGATTAAATGATGGCATTTAGAGTAAAAAATATATTTTATTTATTTTGAAAGGAAGATAGAGAAAATGAACCTAATGAAAATGTACAAATATGTGCCATACAAATAATGTGTCAAGAAATATACATATTACACTAGTGTACTAGTGTACTAGTGTACATACATATTACATGCAGCAGTAAGGAGTAGTTACGTTTGCACGTTGTTTGTAACGAAAAACATTAAATAATACATGTGGATAAATAACATTTTCTTACACATTTTTTGTTTATTTATTTTTTCACAACATAGAGGTGATAATTTATGTAGATAATTAAAAAAAAAATCTAATTATATCAAGGCTACTTTTATATCACATAAAATTTGCTTAATTTTTGTACATTTTATATGTTTTTTATATATGTATGTAATGTTACAATATAACTGATTATGGTTGTATTGTGCCTAGACCTAGTTGAAACCAAACGCAACAGAGTCCAGACCGGCCTCAGAACCGCTTAAGTGAGCATCATGGCCGCGAAGTGGAGTTCTGTCGCTTACACAATATACAAATGTACCTGTATGGTTGTGTTTAATATATTTATGTGAAAATTATTGCACGATTTTCCAATTATTTTCTTAAATTTTATATCCTCAAATAATATATAGGGACTTACAGATAAAAATTTAACAAATTTTACCAAGTTTTTCTAGCACGGTATTGTATATAACAGATTTGGGTTGTAATACTACTCGATAATAATACTTATATATAGGTAATTTATAAGTGACCCGTCACTCGTTCTCCCCCACATAGCGTATTAATAGTGTAAATAAATATGTAAATTTATAAATTGTAAATTCATAAATATTTTTTTTACATTTTATCCCAGAGAGTGCGATGCATATACATGCCCTCCTGGGGCCCTCGTGCTTATTACGTGACCTTCCTCCAGGACCATCGATCGATACTGTGTTCTTGACAACTATGGTCACTCCTTCTTAAATATAATTCTATCTTTTTAGTTTAGTTTGGTAACCTCACATTATTGCGTACATTTTTTTATATTAAATAAGAAGGTAAAGAATGACCTAGCCTAACATTTTTGCTGTAATTTCGCGTCGCCTTGGCAGTATCCTCTGAGCGAGCTGGCACGCCGTCAAAACTACTGCACCAATTACAAATACGATTTTTTTTGTAGAAAAATGTTTTAAACAATATGTAAAATAAAAATAGAGAAAATAGATGTTACTTCTGTTCACGTTTATTTACAATTTTGGGGAGTGACATACAATTAACTTGGAAAAAAATTAAAACAATTACAAATATTATTATTTTTTATTGTGATTTTTAATATAAAACATGGGAGGCAGAGGGAACTTATTGTTGAAGGTTGTATGTTTTAGTAGCGGAACTGAACGCCGCGCTTTATCTGGTTACTAGAACAGGCAAATGAAAATAATATTATCTCTCGAGTCGTGATCGAACCCACAACCGTCGTCTACAGTCAGACGCTATGCCATTGCGAAAAGATGACGCATTTATGATTTATGATGTGTGTAATGATAATTTTGGCATTCCTATGTTTTGTAATGAGCGGAAATCGAACCGACGGTCAACGTAACCCAAGTAAGTCGAATTTCATATTTTTTGTAAGTACAAGTACCTACTCGTTATAACGTCACATAATGACCTCACGGTTATTTCGACGGTGCAAAAAAGCATCCGGGAGTCGAAACTAGTTTAAAATAGATTAATAAAAAAAAATGTTGATTTATTATTAGTTTAACTTGCAATGTGTATATTTTTTATGAAAAAAAGAGAGAAGAGAATTGCGCTGTGTTCTACGTTCTTCAAACCGAAGATAGTTTTCTATCATATACCGCATATAGAAGGGTTGACAGAGGGTCCTTACGATACAACAAAGGATAGACAGAGGGAGCCTAGTGTTAACACACTCCGTTCTCCACTTTCTGTTAAATTTTCGGGACATAGTGAGTTGAGAGGCGGTATTAAACGTTATACTTAGTATTGTTAGGAGAGCAAAGAATTAAAAATACCGCCGAGTGAAAATCAAACCCATAATCATCGCGTTTACAGTCAGAAGCTGTGTGGCTGTTCTACGACGGTGACGGTGAATATTTTCCCCGTTCTCTCTGCTAAACTTTACTTTACGGACCTGACGGTTCTTGAGCCTATGAGAATAATGCTGTATCCCGCACTCCACACACACCAGGATAGACAGACGGAACTTAATGTCTGGAACGTGGAACGTTCTCCATTTTTCTCCGAATTCTGGAGGCGTTGAGTGGAACTCAACGCCGCGATTTGACTTCTTACCAGTGCTAGGAAACGATAGTATGTCATATTTCATTCCTCTGAGTGGGAATCGAATACAACCACAACCACAGCCGTCGTACTTACAATCGCAAATATAAAAAGTCATACATATAAAAAGTCTGAAAACTGTATAATGAATTATTTAAAAAGCCCCAACCCTCGACAACACTCCACAATCACCTGCTCCTTTCTCATGGTCACTCGAATCAATACTGAAGTAAAGTTAAGAATACAAATAAACAATATTGTGATAATTATCTTATTGACTTTGAGATCCCCCTTTATAAGACTTTGAACATATTTATCCCTCTATCGCAAAACAAAGCGCGGCGTTAAGTTTCACAATTTGACACGCAATGTCTCGAGTTTGGGTGAAAACGGGGACACAGAGTGACTTGACACGGACGGACACAGATCCTCTATCTATGCGGGATAAAGTGTAAAACGAAAAATAAATGAATTAAATAGTATATTATATGAGCCTAAACTCGAATGGTTTAATAACCAACATGTATTGATAACATCTGAGGAGTTCTAATACTCCGGTCCTGACTCCATCATCCCATCAGCTAGTTGATACCACAATATATTATATTGATATAATTGTTGGATTAAATTCACATACTTATTTTTTATTACATAGTTACTTAGTTTGTTACGGCTCGATCTAATAAAGGCGTGTTAAAAACATATTTAAACCTACTGTTACTATGAATACATGAACTAATAACAATAACATAGATTATAAAATGTTGATAATAGACCTGTCGCTCTTCGAACAAGTGACGCTTATGTATTCACATATTATATAATCTATGATCTACGAATAGAAAACGAGCTGTTATGAAGGGTCAACATACAGACTACCCTATTTTATATATATTTATTTAATAGATCCCACTAGACAAGCTGATAGGCCAATAGTTTAAAATGATTACACATTCACCCTATTCTTATTTAAGTTCCCACCCTTGAGACATCAAGGGTGCGCTCCCAAGGTCCTCCAACCTGTCGTTAGACTAGTTTGAACCAGTTCGATCCAGTTCAATCTGGATATTTGAAGGTCGAACGAGGAAATTGTGTAACGGATTTTTGTTACTTTCACATGATTATAATTTGTGTTTCTTGTGTGTGTGTAATGATAATTTTGTCTTCGTTCGGTTGAATTTATAACAGAGGACAGATCCAGTAAAGGGTTGGGTATTACTTGTTTTTGGACTTGGACTATTCATATACGTATGAATCAGTTTAGCTTATTGTTAAAGTAAGCTCTTGAATAATTATGTAATTGTGTTTGTTTTGTCATTTTAGACTAGCAGAGTATTTTTTATTTTATATATAAAAATTTAGTTATTATTTAATTTCCCGTTCTATCCTGCATATATAAACAGACGGAACCTAGTGTCAAGATACTTCATTCTCATTTTTCTGTCTATAGAGATGGTATTGGGGAATAAAGATGAGAAAAGCGGTAATTGATTTATACCAACTGGACTCAGTAGTCCAGTTGAACCAGTGTTCAATAGATTTTTTGTGTTTGGTAGTTTATTTATAAATAAATAAATAAATCAGCTTCACGCACACAGCAGAATAGGCAGAGGAAACCTTATTCAGACACTCCGTTTCCCACTTTCCGCCGAATTCTGGATGCATTGCGTGTTGAGTGGCGGAATTCAACGCCGTCTTTGCCTCGACATCAGAACGAAAAAATGGAAATATAAATTTAAACAAATATTTAATCCTCCTCCGCTTCCTCGAGTGGGGTTCCAACCCACAACCAATCGCATTTACAGTCTATCTTTTTGCCACTGCGCCACGATTGGCCTCATAGTCCCTTTATTTTGCAGTTATTTTCATTTGACACGTGCTAAGAGGAAAAAGTTAATACGTTAGGAGTTTAAATACAAATATACCCTTGAAGGCCAAGGGACTGGGAATTAACCCACAACCCTCTCGCATAAGTAAATATTTCTCAATTGTGCCACTATGACTAAGACGTCGAATTAAAAAAAAAATTTCGTCATTTACCATGTAATGTTTCCAAAGCGGAAGGAAATTACTCAACGTAATTCGATAACGACACAATTTCAGATATCGCGTAACCGTGTGTTGGTTTTCTCATGATTTAAAATTTTTACCCACCATGGTTTTTTAAGCCTATTCACTCTGCTTTTTTTCTTTTTACTCTTTGGCTTTACGTTTTATCTCTTGCGGGATAGCTAAGAAGGACGGAGCGTCAAGCGCTACGGTGTTTGCATACCTCTTTACCTCTTTCGCCTCATCGTCAACCCGCACATATATGATCTCCGGTGGTCCTCATATTATTTACATGACCTTTCTCCAGTATCATCGATAATATGTTCTCGAACGTCAACCGAGGTCTCCTGCTATTTCTCTTAATGTCTGTGAACTTAGCAGGGCATCGTCCAGCAGATCAAAAATAAAATGGAGTACTCTTCGCATGCATGAGTTCTATAGTTCCTAATTAGTTTTAAAAATAGTTCTGACGTTTTTACCCCAAAAATAATTATTTAAAAAAAATATCTGCTATCCTCCCTTGGCAGATCATTTTTTGTAAATTAAAATCGGGATGAGTAAAATAGTTCTTGATCATTTTTAACAATAATTTTGTTGATTTAGAAAATTTTGATCACGTACAAAAATAAATAAACAGACGTCGACGAATCAGAAAAAAAGAAACGTTCGTTTCGTAAATTGTTAATATCGTAAAATACTTTTAAAAATACATAAAATTATGCTCAGATGAAGGAACTCGATTCGATTTTTTATAAAATATGAACAGTTCTATTATAAAAAGCTTATTATTTAAAATGCCAGCAGACCATAGTAGAGAATTAGATTTGTTGAAAAATATTTAAATTGTAAAGACAAAAAAAAAAAATTGTTAATGTTATGCTCAGAAGAGGGATGCGTACATTTTTTTTGGGATCCGTGGAGGCCTGTTTGATTCTCTTCTTTAGTACTCCGTTTATATGCACCTGTGCTAACGCGTTTGTTTCGGCACTCTTACTCAGTCGGAGTAGTCCCATACTCGTGGAAGAGCGCTCTCATCCACCCAATCCCAAAGAAAAGCGATGCTTCAGACCTATCGAACTGGTCAGCCGGTCATAAACCAGTGACCTTCAGCTTGACTCATTTGATCGTATACAACGTCCGTCCGTCCGAATCGTTGGGGACACAATGATCTATGAAAGGTTAAACGCATTGGCTTTGCATAGAGATGTCTCTTCTGGGGAGTGCTCTGGAGAATCGAACCCACAACCGTCGGTTTTCTCAGACTCAGACGCTGTCGTCGGCATTATTTAAATTTAAAATGTTCGTTTCTCAATAAGTGGCGTTGAGTTTCGCCACTCATCACACAATGTCTCTAAATGGACGGAGAGTATAGAATGGAGTGATTTAATGTCTTAAATAGAAAAAAAAAACAATTTGTGAATATTGAACAAATTATTAACGCGTCCTCAGACACTTTTTTATGTGACTTTTTTTAAACTTTACGCTAGACGTTAAAAATATTTTTAAGATCATAAAATTTGTTTAAGAGATATTAACTATAACTACAACTATATTCGATTATAATTTAAGTATTAATGTAAGTATGTATTTGTAAGTAGTTTTCATCTATGGATGCGCCTGACATGATGGCACATTCTATGTGCGGGAGGCCACTCTGGCCGCAGTATAGTGGGTTGGATTACATCAAAACGATTAGCCACGATAAATGGACTATTCGATACTAAAACATTTTTAATTCAAAACAGTTCTTGTGATTAGTGCGTTCATACAAACGCTTCACCTTTATAATGTGATACGTACATATAAAGTATTCAGTAGTTTTTTGCCAACCACCAAATATTGATAGATATTTATATAAATTAAATAATAAAAATAATGTGGGGATCATAAAGTTTATATGTGGTTTACTGAACTTGGGGATCGTTTATTTGAATCTCATTTGAGGGAATTTAGAAAAATAGCTCTTTTGCATTCTCTACGCCCCAGCAAATTTTTGACACATTGCGTCTTGAGTGGTAAAACCCAACTCTATGTTTTATGTACCAAAGCGGAGAAATAAGAATTATCAAAATTAAAAATTTCAAATAAATAATTAAAAATCATAATAATAAAAAACACACATATACATAAAATAATTTTTATATAATTTCCTGGAGTGCTTATAGACGCTGCTTCACTGTGCCACGACGGCATCAAATTTATAATTACAATATAAATGACTCTTAAAAGAGACAACGCGACGTTGAGTTTCGCCACTTAACACATAATATCTTTAAATTGAGTGAAAAGTGGAGAGCGGAGTGTCTGTTCTTGTTCTGACACTAGGTTCCCTCTGTCTACCATGCTATATGTGTGAAAATAAAAAAAATAAAAGCGTTGTATTCCGTACATTGAGTCATATATTGTATATAGAAATTAAAGTGTGCCGCGCGGTCGTTGACCTGCGCGTCATACTGACACGCGGAAACCACGCGTTTTAAACTTTTTTAAGCATAATAGTGACCAAAACGGAGAGTTATGATACGGGGATAACAGAAAGAGGGACTTAGTAACGCGAGTAACCAGTTTAGGGTTCCGTACAAAAGAATAAACAAAACCCTTAGGCTCACTTTGTTGTCTATTTATCTATCAAGACATATTTCTTAAGATCGCGTGAAAGTATCAAGCTGAAATTAGTATCAGATATCAAAGTCTACGGTTCGTTGGTGACCTATAGAAATAAATTTATTTTGTGTCAAGGCAATCAAAAGATGCGAGAATATAAAGTTTGTCGCGTAATCAAAACTCATAGAGCAGTTCCTGTTGATCTGAAATTGTGAAATTTGGCAATAACTGAGAAATTATGCTTTAATAGCATAATTTAAACATTCGAAAATGCGATTTTTTGGCGTATATTGCAAGACAAAACTAGTGTTTGTAGTTAATCTAATCAAATATTGGCGCATACGCCCGCATATTTATGTTTGTAGATTCCCATTGTCCTACAATTGATACGGGACCCTCAGTGGGTTAATCTGACTCGTACATGTCTATTTTTTTTTCTACTGTTTTTGGCATCATGTATTTCCGACTTCGTTCTGACTGCCTGATGAACTTTCTCTTCTTCTTCTTCCTTCTTCCTCCTGGCATTAATCCCGGTTTTTTCCAGGGTATGCCTTCCTACTCAACCTACTCCATTTTACATTGTCTTCGCCTTCGGCGGTTCAACCATTGGTTCTTAAGTCCTACATCAAATCATTCAACCAGCGCTCCCTTGGGCATCCAGGAGGTCTCACTCTAGGAACTGATATAGCAAGGCACTTTTATCTGACATTGTTCCAAGGCTGACGCGCAACCAAACTGTCTCAGTCGACGCTCTTGGAACTTATCTGCTTGTGTGTTGCCATTGCTGGCGACGTGGCTCTACCACACGTACTTTAGTCGCCTCTTACGACACCACCAGTACCAGGATGATCGTATTCTAGGCCGGGATCCCACGGCGAAAAGTAAGTAGCTTTCCATCTTTCTTTCACAAAGCCATGGCAACAGAGCAGCCTGTCCTGGAAATCTCTGACACAAAAACATTTTGCTATATAGTACGTGTCACTTTGCATATGAGCTTCTATCCCTCCAGTTTCAAGTTCAGTTTCCGGGCTCTGTCTATAGCTCTTTTACTGACAAGTTTCGCTACCATGTGCTCCAGTCCGTTTTCAGGACAGTTGGTTTTTTGTTACTATGTATAGAATACTAATTCAGAGTTATTATTATTATTTATTAAGTTATTTATGTACATTTTTTTTTTGCAATTATAATGTAATTGTATATTCTCAAAAATACAATTACATTATAATTGCAAATACAATTACATTATAATTGCCTGTGTGATCCCGGCTTAGAATAGGATCATCCTGGTACTGGTGGTGTTGTAAGAGGCGGCTAAAGTACGTGTGGTAGAGCCACGTCGCCAGCAATGCCGACACGCATGGGCAGACTCGGCCGGATCATTACCATCCCCGGCATTTAAACCCGGCGTGAAGTAGTGGCTTTATTCCACTGTGTTTCGCATCAGGTAATGCCGGGCCCCGGCGCCCAACCCACCTTAAAGGCCGGCA
>DWAO01000458.1:0-25678 GCA_018230605.1 Heliconius congener
AAAGAAAGAAAAATAATTTTATAGCCACAGTTTATTTAAAAGTGAAAGAAATAATTCGTGCGTGACTAAAACTAATCCTTCAACGCTTGTCGGGAGACATCGTATCAAGCTTTAATCATATTTACGTTGTGGTGGATCGATCGATGATAATAGAATATGATATAACATAGTTTTTATTCTGACGAGTATACAAGAAAAGTTGCGTGATATTAGAATTTCGATTATGGGGACCTTTTAAATAATAAGGTCGTCCGTTCGATATCGGTCTGATCTATTCGACGGTAAACGGGGGATCCTTTTGTACTTTATCACGATACATATCGTTGTTATGGGTGTAGCTTTATTGACGTGTGTTACATACACCTGGTACGCTAAGTATTTGATCGACAAAATTGAGCATAAAAAAATTGTATGGATTTATGAACCTACGTTCAGATTTTATGTTTATGTTTTTTACGTTCATTATAATATAGGTATATAATGAATTATTTTGATGTTCAACAGTGGAAAATATAATTTTGACATAAGAAAATATTATTTATAGTATTTATATCCGTTTGTTTATATGAGCAATAAATGCTTATAAGCACATTACAAAGTATTCTAAAAATAACCAAATTTAATTTTCGCTGGGTGGAGTAAATTCAAATTTAAGCCTTGAATTTTCCGTATTTTACGATCTCGTAACATACGGAGGCCATAATTGTCTAGTGGTTACGAACTAAATTGAAACGCGCGCACAAATGCGGCCTACGGCTAGTTTTAATTTTTGGTTAGTTATCTCTACGAAGGATATACGTAGTATCAATATCGGAAAATCAAAATCATCATTTTAATGCTATATATATATTTTATAATTGTATATTATACCGTAATTCCAATTAAATATATACTTAAACAAAATGTTTTTTTTTTATTTGTAATATTAGCATGCTTACTTTTTTATTATTGTATATATATATCGGTCACTATCTATCATTGTAAGCCCAAATAATGTTTGTATAGAAACAAGAGTAGATAACAGTATGTCTTATCAGTAAAATGTTACACTTAATGGATGTCGAGAGCTCGCATTTGCAATACCAGTGTGGCCAGCCTAAGCCTATTGTCGCGGTGGAGAGGCATCACGAATTCTACCCACGAACTACTCCACAGTTTATTGTAATTTACAAAACTGACGGGGGCTTTGCCGGTATCGTAGCCTACATTTATTTTACGATTTTATCTTGTACCAGATTTTCAGATTACATCTGTTCTTTGAATTAGTAATGGAATCCATTAAAAAATTATGTTTTTTATTTTGAAAAAAATAAAGAAATGAACTTAATATGTACTTAGTGTATTTAATTTTATAGATAAAATTAAATTTTATCATTAAATTATAAAAGTTATATCAATGTCGCTGGAAAGGTTGTGCTAATGGCGTAAATTGCAGAGCGAGCACGGAAAGCAACCACAGAATTTTACGTAGTTATTCGAAATTCAGTATCTCATAGTTCTATGACCAACGAATATTTGAAGAGTTAAATTATTTCTTGTTTTATAAATTTGCAGAAATTTCAGTTTTCAAACTAAGAAGGAAATTTATAGAGTCAATTTCAAGAATACAATATTATAGTTTTTTTTCAGTTTGTTCTTGTTTATGACTTCAAATATAATATATAATTGATTGATACACGTTTGATAATATGTTTTTGTCAAAGAAACTCTGACCATTCAATTCTCTTACGGAGAAATATCTATAAAAAATATATGTATGTATATAGGATATATGTGTTTAGTGCTACAACCATAACATTGAACAATAATTTAAACAATATTATGTAATACGATGCAATATGAGGTCTTACAATCAAAATTATAATATAGATGGAATATCGGTATCCCCTCTTATAATATAGATCCGGTTGGCTATTACAAATGCATTGAGCAGTCCGGGCGAGTGACAGGGCCGGGGAAGAGGGACGAGGTTCGTTATAGCGTCATATCAATCACTATTGCCGCGAAGCAGATCCCTTGGCACTTGGCCTAGATTCGAAATTACACAAATTTACGTAGTGGGCCTAACCGCCGCCAGCCCAGCCCGGGATTAGGCGCGCAGCTTACATCAGATAGCCCGACCTATACTGCGAGTACGTTCGAGCAATATAAACTCCAAAAGATTCCATTCCATTTTTCCATCCCATTTACTACTCAAATGAATGCTTGTCAATATTAACGTAGGAAAACTGTTAATAGGCAAGTTAATAAGAGGAAAAGTTTGAATAAATCCTTTTGGGCTCTTCAATATGGCAGCCATCAAAAGCGAGTATCTACTTTAGTGAAAGTTCCTATTAAGTAGGATTTGTGTTAAACTTACGCTCCTCGAAGAGATTACAGAAGTATCATATTGACAACATATTAAGCAAAAATAATTAACCGTTTTAAATTGAATGAAAGTGATTAATTTGCTAGCAGTATAAATACTAAAAATATATGACGTCCAATAGGGCTTGTTAGCTTATTTTATAGATGCGTTTGTATTTATATATGAATTATTCAGCTGTATATAACGCCCTATTATCATGTCATCTAAGCGATTAAGTGACTATATAATTGATTCAATTTGAAAATTCAAATCAAATAGCTATTTTAGCGTAATAAATAATTTTTTATAGTAGAATAGCAAGTTATTTGTGAAATATAAAACTTTGTTTTTACTTGCATATTATTTAAAAGACATCATCATGTAAATCATCATCATTAAAATGTAATATTTTGTCTGAATCAATAAATAAATTTATTACAAATAAAATAACAGAGTATAAAACAATTTAGGTACTATCTTTAACTGGGAAAATGCACAAGAAAACGTTAAACAAACAAACAAAAACAACATTGCGAACAAACTATAAACACAAATTGAATAGTTATAAAAACACGAAGCGTGTAACTCAAAGATAAGGCGTTCAATCTACGTTGTACGTAAGACGAAGCTATTTTTGTACACTCTATTTTGATAGTAAACATGCGTAACACCCTTTCATTTATAACTGCCGGCGCGATTCTTGATACAGGATTGCCCCTAATTCTGACTTAATTAGTATCACGCAAGTTCCGTAATCTCCTAGGCTCGAGGATACGCCCGTTCTTAAAATGGAGATTAGACCGAATATCTCGAACTATGCTATCCGCTCGTTTATAAAGCCACTACACTATAAATGCTAATTACACCACGCTATAAATTGTTTTTGGCTTACCGTATTCAACTATTATTACCAAATTCAAATCGTGGTATGTGAGTATTAGAGCTGTTATAATGCAATGCCAGGACCATCGGATTATGTTAAGATATGGATTTGAAATGAAAACGTTTGAAAATAATATTCATTTGTAATGTTAATTTCGTGTAATATTAATAAAGTTATATTTTTATAAGTATTACATTGAAATATACTTAGCTTACTTATCTTTTAGACCAATAGACGAATGTTTTCACGCAAAAAGACGTAAAAGAAATATCTTAAAGCTGAAAGCTGGTCGGTCCTTCTATAGAGGCGTACCACGTATGCAGGATAAGACTTGCATACTGAGTAGTCTCGCTAAAAAGATACTGTGGACTGCTCGTTGCTTACAATGGATTACACGAAACTTAAACATACCACCTTAATCTGCGACAAACCGTACAAACCGAAACATTACTCCGGTGGCTTTTAGGCTTAATGCTATGTTGAATAAATACCAACGCTTTTTGGAACTGACTTCACACTTATATAAACATATTGCCCTAAGACCGTTTTAAACGCTACTTTCAGTTGAGTTGAGTGCAAAGGATTTTGAAAAATGTCAAGACATCTCACCAGCAAGCACTACGTTCATTCCTTATTAATCTCATTAAAATTTTAATCATAATTTCCGAGAACGTTATTTCTAGTGTGTCTCTCGACGTGTCCGTCGACAAATTAGAAGCGTCAAAGATTTATGTGCGTGTCAATTTACGAGCGATTTTATTTTTAACGAGACATCAAACATTATCGACTATCGAGAATGTTGCTCAAACACCTATTTTCATATAAGAAACGTAGAAGAGACGAGTGCGTAATAAATTTTATAACACGGAATCGATTTGGATTCGTACGTAATAATGATATATAGGTTTGAATATTGGAATGTTTCGGTGCGCTCGGCTCGCATCTCAAAATAGACCCTCATCAAAGACAAGCAGTTCTGCAGCTGTAAATCCATTTCAATGTTACTTGTCCGCGTTATAAATCGGAGCGGAGAGTACATGCGCGTGTTTGTATGTATTTATACTGACCGCGACGTCCTGCGACCCCGGGCCTCGTCTGTGTGTATCGTCCACATTCATTTGTGTTTTCTATTAACGTATCCGAGATACTATTAGCCCAACTAAATGGACATTGTAATTTGATTGTACTCATTTGCCAAATTAGAAACGAACCAGGCTGAGTCGAATTTAGCCAAAATTTTATGTTACTTTCGGTATAGTAAGTATCTAGTAGTAATATATATTTTGTATTTTAATTTAAATATTGTTTAACAAAAATGCTTTTATAACTATAACATATAGAAATCAAAATATTTAAGCAAATCTCTTGTTTTATACTATATTAATGGCAATGTCGGTGGATATAATATTTAACAGCGTCGGCAGCCCCACTGAGTACTTGCGTATGATAATTCCAGTCATATTGCATTTGAGGAAGCGCGGCGAGGCTCCGCTAAGCACTAGACGACTGCACTGCATAGATTTGCATTTTCCAGTTTTGATACGTGAGCGAATATTCAGCGCGGTGTCGGCGTAGGTATCTTTTCAATTCGACGCGGCGGGCGCCGAGTGGCCGGTGGAGAGCGCTCGACGAGCGGCGCGTGCTCGAGTGCCCGGTCCGATGCGCCTGCGCAGTGCAGTCCGTGGGGGTGGCCCCACGGTCGCGCGGCCCCCTCTCGTCAGAAGGTTATTACAATTAACTGCAACACACCTTAAGCGTCAATTTGGCACTAGCTGCAGATTTATTGAATATGAAATGTTTTTTCATTTTTATTTAAATAATCAAGTCTTTTTACCATGTTTTTTTAACTGTGTAAAATTGTAAACGATTTGGTTAGGAGGCGTGACATTATTATTATTTTATACAAAAGCACCAATTTTAACAATATATGTGTAATAATTTAGAAGTATAGTGCTTTACGGCATTGTTTAATGGTTGACAATGCGTCTCAAGTACTCCGCTTAACTAGTTTTACGTCTCACCACTTATAAAACTCGTTTCTGTCTGCCACCATCCTTTTACTACTACGTTTAATTAATTTGAAAATGCAATTACTAAAGAAAATAATTTTAATTAAATATTATTGTAATAAAAGATAAGATGAGTGAAAAGAGTTGCTGGACAGTTCTAGTATCTGAGTTACGAAGCTAATATTCAATATATCAATCTTTTATATAATTCATATTCACTGATATATTCAGTGTAACATTGTTTAATAAATATAACTTTTTAATCATAATTTAACAAATAAATAAAGTAGATAACTTGTAGGAATCAAGCAAAATCGAGATCAGTGGTTGTTGTGCAAACTTACATTTATTGAACGCGCATCTTTATAATGATTAAATCATGCGTCAAATATATCTAAAGGGTAAGGGCTGACGCGTCGTCAGACGAGAAGTTGTCGTCGTCGCTAGCTCGTTTACTAAACACTATTAAATTACAAAAACATCTAGCTGATGCTATCTTGCTTCAATATTTACATCTACTTATATTAAATGTAAATTACTAAATAAAATTCAATATCAAGATAAAATTGTAACATAATTTATATTTTATTTTCCTACGCATGCTTGAGTGTAATCTCATATGACGAGAAAAATGTTTAATGAAAGAAGAAAGGAATAAAAAAAAATCTTTTCGTACGATCCCCATTATTAAATTTCAAAGAAGATTACGATCCGGTAATCTTGAAATATAACGTTCTATTTCATTCAGCAAGCTCGTTGCTGAAGAACGCTTAAAATTTATCGACTCCGGTCGTCCCTTGCTATAAAAGTGCAAAACTTTTTCATGGAGCGCACAATTTACTACATCTCTGACGATTACAGGCGACGATACAGCGCGGGTAACGCACTCATGCAGGATATTAACGTGTAAGTAATTATATTGTGAAAACTTTCATTCTGCAATGCGCCATCGCCGAACTTGACGGCAACACGAAACATTATACGATATCTTTATAAAATCTTCAGGCGATTTTGATAGCAAATATCTAAATTAAGCATAATCGTATTTTTCTCGAACATTAAATATTAAACACGCGTATTATTATCGCCCTGTGTCACTTTCTACACGTCTAATTTGAAATTCTATTTACATTTATTCACTCGTATAAAGGATGTAATTAACTAATTTCTAACTTATGTGTTAGAGAAACGGCACATTTTGGCAAGTGATACGCGAGTACATACCTTTTGTATAATTAAACTGTGCGGGCAAACCCAGTTTAAGTTTAATCCTATAGCCTCTTGACACCGCACTCCCACCCGGGGGGGGGCTTATTTTGTTCGTCAACACTATCGACCGATGTTGAGAAGATGCTCAACCCACGCTACAAGTGTCATGCGAAATATTACTGTTGGTTATACGTGAGACGATTCACTTTACATTGTCTTAATTTGTATGAATGTGTTTTGTCAGTGGGGATGTGAAAAGAATACGCTCGCAACAAATATACACATACATTTGGGCCGCAATCATTCATGGATAAATTGTGATACAATACTACTAAGTTTTTTGTTATTCCTGGAATTTTAAATCCAATAGTATAAATAAAATACAAGTACCTTTAAATAAACAAAAGTAAAATTAAAGTATCAGATCCGAGAAAAATATCCGATTTAAAATATAAATTTATAAAATTATTATTTGCCAAATTATAAAATAAAATATTTAAAAATATAACTGCTCTTTAACTAAAAAAACCATGCTACATATCATCATTTTCTTTGATCGTGAAACTAATTAGTACATGAAATATTTCGTAATTAACTAATATTTTTAATATTGTTGTTGAAAATGCAAATGTATATTCATATATTTCAATTCAATGTAACATCAGGGAGTCGAGACATGATTTAAGTAAAACGCACTCAAACAGTCACCCCAGGGTGCAGCGGGTTGGATGGTGAGAGGAATACCAGACGGATGTTTAATAAATTGCTTAGTTTTTAAATTATTGTCATAACCAAATGAACTAGGGGGAAAATCTTTAATTATAAATTATCTTTGTGGAATCAAGTTGTGAGTGATGAGTGATGAGTGATTTATTACCTATATATCACATACTATAACTTAAAAATGAATATATTTTTTTATTATATTAAATCATTTTTTTATTGTATTCAATTAAAACGGCAATTTAAAATAAAGTCAATAATCAACATATGTACCTGTTAGAAGAAAAATTTTCTCAATAGAAAATAAAAAAAAGCTAAGAATAATATCAGTACTATTTCCCTCGAAATAAAATATTCAAATATAAATATAGCAAATAGCTTATCTACGCCTAAAAGAGTTTAAGGATGTAAATTTATAATCAAAAAAATTCGAAGTCTGTACAATCAGAACCGCACTCCCTCGGGTACCGCGCCCCGTGTTGCCTGCCAATTAGAGTGCGCTTTCAATACGCTATTCTGACAATTTTTACTCAAATGTTGAAAATGCTGTACTGAAATAATCTGCACTAAGTATTTTAGATAATTTCATGTTTAAGCAATATTTGTATATTTTTAATATTGATTCAGCTTCACGCCATATCCCGCAAGTAGCAGGATAGGCAGAGATAGATAGGCCAAGTATTAAGACACTGCGCTCCCCACTTTCCGCCGAATGCTGAAATCATTGCGTGTTGAGTGGAGGAGCTAAACGCCGAGTTTTCATTCTACGAACGAAGAAATAAATTAAATGTATAATTTCTTCGAGTAAGAACCGAACCGGTCGCGTTTTTGTTACAACATGTGCCCCTGCACGTTTGGCCTCAGGTTGATATTAGTAACTAGCTGTTTTGTTCGAGTATGTGTACGAGACGCATCATTTAATTAATAAATATTAAAATAAGAAAGATTATTATCGGTTATGCTTAAGATGATATTAAATGTTTAATGTTTTTTGGACTATATTTTCCTTAAATTTTACTGTTCAAATTTCAATCTCTACTTACTTGAAAACTATCATTAAAGATGGGTAAATATTTTGAAATCTGATATATTAAAATACCAGATATACTCATAATAATTTTCAGTGATTGTTTATATTAGGAATAAGTCTTAAGTGTCTCTATATTTATAGACAAATGAAAGTAGGCAAATATAACATATGCCGCTATTCTTAGACATAGAAGAAATTAAATAATAACAGTACTTTTTGATATATGTATAAATAATTGATACCACCGCTATTGACAATGTTTTAATACATATGAATATGAAAATATAAATGTACCTAAAGTAGGTTCTAATTCATATTAAGCTTACTAGCGACCCATATGCGGCTTCGCCCGCTTAAAGTTATAGTATAGTCAAATTTTACAAACTTTATATAAATTTTATTAGTGTTATTTTCATACACATGAAACTATGCAGTAATATAGCTTATATAGCTTCTTTCATCTAAATCTATTCCGTCCATCCATTTATGCAAAAGCGGAACATCCATCTATCTTCACAAACTTTTACATTTATAATATTAGTACGACGAACACTGCATTTAATAATCCACTAATAAATAAATTTATTAGTGTTATTTTCATACACATGAAACTATGCAGTAATATAGCTTATATAGCTTCTTTCATCTAAATCTAATCGGTCCATCCATTTACGCAAAAGTGGAAAATCCATCTATCTTCACAAACTTTTATAATATTAGTAGGACGAACACTGCATTTAATACATTAAATGAAATATGAAATTTTAAAATTGCCAATTTTAATTGTTTCTAGCGCATTTGTAAATGATTGTTGTTACGTTTTAAAAGGCGAAGGTCGTCTAAAGTACACACACAAGTATATCCGATTGTCCATGCCTTCAAAGCCCGAATGAGAGCTCTTGGCAACCTTGCGATAGCTTACAACATTTTGTCCCTAATTACGCATTCTCGACATTTGCTTAATGTATGAAAATTTGAAAGAACGAACCATGCTGATGGTACTCGAAACAAAATAATTGCTACGGTCGCGCGGTCCCGGATTCGGGCTCCGCATTCATTATTCACTTTTTATTTCGCCCTCCCCTCGGCTTATAATTTGACTCCAAATAAAAAATCAACTTTTATTTGATTACGTGTTGAATACAAAAAAATAGAAATGTTTCGTTTTTAGGTACATTTTATAATTAGGTTCCATCCAAGGTAATGTTCAAGTAAGACACGTGTAACCACTGTCCGCTAGTTATAATCTTTTGAAATTTTCATTTGAATGTAAGAAAATTTCAATATCTCGCCATATTTTAACACAAAGCCGTCGTAGCCAATTTTAACAATGGCGCGAGCTTGCGAGTATAGTTTTTTCCATTTACCAAGAAGAGAGAAGGCGACAAGGCACTGCTTTCAACCACTCGCTAGGCGTGGCTGCATAAAAGAAATAAGTAGCTATACATACTGTACTATATGAATACAACCCTTCTGTGTATGAAGTCACTTCGATGTGTTTCGAATGGCTTTCGATGACAAGTGCACTGAGCTATTTCTCTTTTTAGATCGCTAAATGCGCCCATTGTTTCGTGAGAGCACGTATAAGCATTTCTGAAATACTATGCCTTGAAATACATATTTTTTCTCGCCAAAATATATTACACCTTTACATCTTAATTATGTCGTATTTTATAACAAAAACGAAAAAGGTCATTTTTAATAAGTTGGACGTTGGACTATTAAATCTCAACATTTTCGTATTCCACCTATTTGATTATATGATTATTATAAAAATAATCAACAACTTGAAATTCAATTCTACACCCAAATAATTCATTTCTACCAGAGTTCTTTTGAACTTTATCCTCATTAACGCATCGATCAGACGTTATTTATTCAGCTCACGAAGTAATGCTGAGAACTTTGTTCATTTACATGCATTCTCTTTTTCTTTTATATTAACTTGTTTGTGCTTATTTAATAAGATATTACGGAAAGCGACTATAGAAATAAAGTTAAATTCGATTTTAATTTAAACATTGCCACAGCACCATCTGATTTTGATGCGATCATTCACAAATATACTACGATGCGTGTACAGTGTTCCATTCATGTACAGTCACGTATATCAAACTTGAAATAACAATGCTCTTCGAAGCCAAATTTAGATACTCTAGGAATTAGTTTGCTACACGACAGACTCAGACTCAGATCAACAGATCGAGATAGATTAATACCATGCAAGTGTTAGTTGAAGCGGAAGAGTAATAACGTTCCGCTAATGTGTGTCATTTGGAACGCGGCTACTGTCTTCTGTCGCCTGCCTGACGTCGAGTTCCACATCCGAGGAGGTACTTATTTCACGTCGTGCCCGCGTCTGTAATTGAACCAACAAAACTTGAAGCTTAAGCCCCCAGAATCACTATTTGCCTCCTTTCGGTCGTTGTATTGTTACAAATGGCATAGATCCGTTGGCAGACGCTCGTGCGGAACCTAATGAACTGTGAAGCAGATAAGGTGCACAACACTAGGAGACGGGGGACCCCATCTTGGCGAATATCTCGATCACCGTTAAATATTATGCTTATGTATTACAAAGGAATACACGAATTTAGAGTTTCAAATATAAGATTGCTTCTATAACATGTAAAAGTTAGTGTCTTTGTATATTAAATTAATTGCTATAAACGGCGACTATTTTGCTGAAATTTTCGCTTTATGATAAATTGAATTTATCATAAAGCGAAAATTTCAGCAAAACTGTATGTTGCTCTCTGAGTGAACGTAGTTTGTCCACTTAACAATACGTTTGTTCACAAACCCTATTTAATTTCTTAACCAAATTGTAAACATAATATTCTATGAGAATAAAAGTCATAAAATATCTTAAGTTAAAAAGTTTACTTCTATATTGTTATAAAATTTATATTATTATAAATTGTTTAATAATAAAATATTATTGACGATTTATTACACACTATATAGATAATGTTAGTTTTGGTTTATATCTGTCGTAGGGTTAGGAATGTAAAAAAACAACCAGTGCACCATTCTGTCAACGACATGTTCTGAATTGAGTTTGAGTAACTTCGAGCTTGCGCTCTTTCAAAGGCGCAGGCAGCCACTATGTTCTGTAATTGATGTGTGTTCCATCCCTGTGCCTCACTGTTTGTGGTTCGCAACTGAGTTATGAAATTTTTTTTTTTGTATTTTTACCAACAAATGCTAAAACTGTTTATTTTGAGTATAAATAATGTTTTCATTAAATAAATTTTCCCTTCTAAATAGAAAATATTCACAACGAGAACAAAATATTAAAATATCGTCAATCTCTTAGCGGCACGTCGCTAAAACGAATCTAGGCAATTATAGCAGGCCGATCACAATTTAGAACGAAGCAAAAATGTAATATGCAGCGAATAATAATTTTCCCCGTGGAATGAACTGCGTTGTCCACATTTAAGATAATTGCCAACAGTTTCGGCTGACGTGGCCAACGGCGAACCTGACACTCGCTCCCAGGAGGCCACCCTTTACAATCCCATTAATGAATGCCTCTTATTCAATTTTTATTTTCTGCTATATTTCCCGTACAACATTGGCATCTCAGCGCTGGCTTTTATTTGAGCCAATTTAAAATTTGTTGTTTACTTTTTATTGAGTAAATCAAGCCTGTGATGATTGCTACGTTTTATGGATGTGGGGTACAAAATATGTATTATTTCAAATTTGAGTGTATGGAATATTTGACGTGAGGTCAGTTGTGCCGCAGGGGCATGAGCGTGTGACTGTGAACGCGACAGGTTGTGGGTTCGATTGCCACTCGAGGAAATTAAATATTTAGAATTGTCATTTCTTCGTTCTGGTGTCGAGGCAAAGCGGGTGTTGAATTTTGCTACTCAACGTGCAATGCTTCCAAACTTCCGCAAAAAGTGAGGAGCGGAGTCTTAACACTAAAGGGCCTTTACGTGCTACATGCGGAATACAGCGTAGAGCTGTATTCCGCATGTAGCACGTAATAAATAATATCAAAGGGACTTAAATGAAGAGATATCTTATTTTTTCTTTATGTAACCTTAACTTCCTTATTCTTCAAAAGTTACATATTAAGTGTACAAAGAAAAACAATATAAAAAATTCAGTAGCAAAAGTAGCTTCTTTTGTTCTTTTACTGTTATTACTGAATAAATAAAATATTCAATGTAAATTAAACGGCAATAGGTGCTTGTGGATAAGAATTTGCCACTCAGACACGTTCACCATAGAACATCAAAATAATAATCATTACGTGTTTTTGCATTCTCCTTTATAATATATTTACTGCTTCAATTATAATAGCTGTATTTTGATAATATTGAGGCCTCCGTGGCCATGCGGCACAGCGTTTATCGTATAAATGATCATCAGCTACAGTTGCGGGTTCTATTTCCAACCAGGGCAATGGGCTATTTTCATTTCTTTGCTCTAGTACCAAAATAAAGTGCGGTGTTGAGTACCAACACTCAACACGGAATGTCTTCCTTTTTTACCTGCTATATGCAGAACATAGCGTTAAACTAAAAATATAGTAACATAGTCGTTAGTTTCTCAGAAATAAAGAAGTTACAATTTATTTTTATGTATATTTTATAATGCATATAAATTATGATATATGTATTATACGTATACAGAGATTTTTTGTCAGCACCACTTTAAATGAAACCAAAGTTTTAAATACTCTATAAAAGCCTTATCCAATTATATCTTTTTCCCCCAGAAATTAATAAGTGATTTTTTCAAACACAATAAATAATAAAATCATCGTTGTAAAATAAAACGCCATGTGTCAATCAAAAGGAAACCGTCGCGTACGCCCAAAATCGATTCGTAGGTATTGGCGGCAATGTTCAAAGTTGTTTAACCTTTATTAATATTATTGTAGTAGTATGTGTTTACGTAACTGCGTCACACTAAATACAAGTACGGATAAACATCGTGAAATTAAAAAAATGTCCTACGTCTAAGCTGTTGAGGTAACTTGACAAATTTCTTGAGTTACGGGCTTAAAATATTTTATTCTTTATAATACTGTCCCCGTAAAAGGAGCGCTGACGCTTCCACCCTGTACATATATTTAAAATATCTAAATATTTTAAAAAAGTTTTTATTTTTACCTTAGCCAATTGGATAATTGGGGAACGACGTATGTACGCGGTTGACAGTAAACAGGTGGAAACCATAAAAAAAAACTCGAAATTAGCCATGTACTGATAAAACTAGACATAGTAAAGCATTCGTTCTATTATAAAAAAAAATCTATATACATATGTAGTACACATAATATTAAGATCGCGTCTAGAAACAAACATGAAATATAAGAATAGATAGATAGAAATAGATAATAAATAGTTAAAGAACGTCAACTAAATAAAACTGCAAATCAATAATTCATCGGATGCTATACAGAGTTATGGGGTAAACGAGAAAATGAGGACTTTTATCTTTACAGTGCATCGTTCCGATTACTATATTAGAGGTAGACAATTGAAATCTCGACGGTTCCGGATATCTTATGCGTTTTTTACTGCGAGGCTCATTCGAAAACAAAGCGAGTGATCAGCGAGATTTATTTTATATTCATATTGTTTTAGATATTTATTATTTCAATATCAAGTGTGCATTCATAGGATGAAAATTATGTATTCGATATATCGCATTATCTTTTATAAAAAAGCATTAATTATAGTTTAATTAGTAATCATTAATTCTATAATAATCTAAGCGTGCAGTCACAGGCAGCGGTGATAAAATTCAGAAGCGATGTTCACAAAAAGCCCATTGAATGATCGAATAACTGTTGTGCCATAAAAGGGGGCGAAAATAAACAACATACATTGCGTATTCAAATCCTTTCTATATATTTGGCTGATGTATACTAAAAAAAATATACGTTCAGGTCAAGATTTTTAATAAAAAAGGGGTTTCAGAGCACGCCATTAGAACCTATTTACAAATTCCGCGTTAGAGTTGCTTAATATAGTAGCACACGCTACAGTTGTAGAATATAATTTTAAAAACAATCCCTTTTCCAGATGGTGACCAGGACGAAGAAAATCTTCGTAGGAGGGCTATCAGCACCCACAACGCTGGAAGATGTAAAAAATTACTTTGAACAGTTTGGACCGGTAAGTTTTATCCTTTATATTTAGTATATAATATATTTAATTATAATTTTACGAGTACGAGTAGGTGAAATTATGCTATACTCCGGTTAAACTACTATATTGCATTACTATACAATATTTTATAAAAAATCACGTTAACTTCAACTTATAGTTTAGTTCAATTAAGATATAATGAGACGAAAAGAGTTCTTATAGGTAATATTTGGAGGATAATTTAAAATGGGAGGACGCCCATGCCTGTAAGCTTGCGATAACTCAAGCCTTTGTCTGGTATTCGCGACGCCGAGCAGGTGTCTATCTACAAAAGTTTCGCCGTAATTAGCTCCGTATCTAGCATGGATTGTGACTAAGGAACTTTTCAGAATCCAACATTGGCTACAGGCGGTGGCCATTGTGCCTGCTCTCAAAGTAATCGGCCCGAGCCAGCCGCCCGCGACGATCAAAACCTTCATTACCTATTATGAGAGTTTAGAATAAAGCCAACGAGTTTTTCGGAGTGAATGTGATTGATGCCGAGCGAAGGAAATATCCCGGGAGAGATAAAACGAATTTAATGAAGAGTCTTTAAGAATAATGATTAAGGGAACGGTTATTCCTTTTGCTTGGCGGCCTAATGATGGCGTCTTTTGCATTACTTTTTGTCTATGTTACATTGGTTAACCACGACTGTCTATTGTTATTTCAAATAGAGACCGCTCTTATTAAGATATTTTTTATTTGTTGTTAAATTTAAACAAATAAAAACAATTCTAATATTATATATTATTTGCTCGCTTACAAAATTTGAGGTATAATTTACTTTAACCTATCAAGTATTCATAGTATCGAAAGGCACTGAGCTCTGCGGCGCATTAAATATACATAAACATTTAGTGTAAGATATCAAATTACCACAGCCGATAGGATAATCAGAACGCGTAACATCCCATAAAAGCCTAAAATGTATAACCAACTAAGATAAATAAATGAAGGCCATTATTGAATCTACTTAGAGCGTACACCGAGAATTCTGAGTACAAATTAATTCAATAACATTCAAGCCGTGCACTGTGCTCTCGAGTCGACATCATTTCGTAAGGGTGTCGCATTTTGAGCAAGTTTAATTAACAATCTAGTCGCTTTTGTAGGTGCCTTCATTAGTGTATTTGTGGATAAACATTGCGCAAGCTCGGTGTGATCCACGGTGTGGCCGTGTGCGTGGGGCCCACGATACCGTATACGACCACTAATAGTCGCTCACGGTCGGGTGTCGTGGGTGGCCACACCCGCGTCACCTATTACTACGGCCGCGCGGGCAGGGCTGTGTGCGTGACTTCAATGTCTCGATGCCATCCCGAATATCCCTACGTGCGAGCCCTTTGAATGCAAACTGTCTCAGAATATCAAATGAGCCACTTAAATACTGAATACAATGACTACACCCACCTGAAGCAAAGGCCGCGGGGACGCGTGCACGCAACGTCGTCGTAAATGAGAACCCGCCGGGTCGGGGCCGAGGGGGAGGTTCAACCCCGGTAACGATTTCCTTCAAATAATGGAGAATTTTCTGATGAAAGCTGTTCAACAGTGCCCTTTCAAGGATTTAGGAAACGTCAGATTTATAGCTCGAACGGTCGGCGCAAATTTTGTTCGTCACGACACAACAGTCTCTGTCACATGAATAAATCTGTACGTGAGCTTCAGTTCTCTAGGCACTTTCGTGATATTTGTTTTCATGATCTAGATATAAGCACAAAATAATGTGGATACTATTTTTATTTAACGTCTTACTAAATACTTTCAGATATAATTTATAATTACTTGATTTTTGTATTGTGATAATGATAATTAAAACAGTTATTTAATTTTTCATTCTATATAATTCTAGAAAATTGTGAACAAAATATCAATTACAGAGCTATTTGTGTGCAAAATATTAATATGTAAATCGTAGTCAAAATCACTCGAAAGTAGAAAGTCGGGTGCCAGCATCAAGATGTCGATTTAAAAATTAATTAGCCGAACGACCGGTGTAATCTCAAAAGCCTACACCGATTAGGGAGTTGTTGTTTTCAAAGTTAATTCCTAGAACTCGAACAGAAAGTGATATTATAAAGCATCGCTGTGATAACTTACAGCGTTTCAGTCGTGGCCCTCACGTCCGCCAAGACTCGACAGAACACACAGTTGGCTTCACGAATTGCTAATATATTTTTTTCTGTCTCTCATGAAAATATATACCGCCTTTACCTATTTCTAACTGCTATGCTAAAGCGATCTTATATTTAATGTTAAGCGGACAATTTTATTTACCAGAGATTTTCCTGAGTTATTTAAGGACAAGAAATCTTTCTTTCTTTACGAATATTATTTTTAGGTTTACAAGCGACATAAAAACATTTATCACTTTTATTCGCCACGATTATATTTAGTTATCTATTTATAAGATTATTTTTCTTATTAGAATTATTTACTTTAATCTTTTAATATTCATATCCAAATTTAATCAAATAAAATATAATTATAATATATTCCGTGCGTACTATACTTATATGTTACGGAATCAACGGTCGAGGCTAACGATGAAGTTTCGCAACCAATATAAAGTTAGTGAGCGGGTGTTCGCTTAGCGCCACACGCATAAGAGGGTGTCTTTGAGAAAGTTCCGTGGCATGCTTGATTCGCTATTGTTTTACCCGTCCAGCGGGCCCGATTTCTGACCGCTCCCGCTTTTACCAACTAGTACGCAAGACGTGTGCTGCCGTCGCAACTTGTTCGATTACTTGCTATTATCTCAACGTTTGCTCTAAACTTTGAAATTAATGGGTTATTGAAATGCTAAACAGAGCTGAAAGTGCAGTTGCATTTAATAAAAAACCTGTTTGTAGATTATTCATATAAGCCTAAAATATATATTTTGGTCTATAACGACTGTAAAATACATATATTTAAAAAAATAAACATTTTCCTATAATTGCTATACAAAATCCTATCTAATTTACATATTCTATAATAACGCAATCAAGTATGAAGTTTCTGCTTTATACAGTATGAAGATTACATAATAGTTACCTGATACGATCCATTAACGTCAGACTAACAATTTGCTGGCAACAGCAAAACTCTAACGCTAGCATCAGTAACTAAACATCGCTTACTGTCAGCAGCACTCGAACTGTAACTGAGGCGGGTCCGGAATTTGGCTTAACCAGACTATAGATACGGTATCATCAGAGGCCGTATATCAATCAGTTGTTACAACGATCCACGATTGTCGTTTATCTTCGGCCCGTTCGGATCTGCCTGTCCAGATTCGTGCATTGTTCTGACATTTAAGCTAGGGCTGCCGAAACGGTGGATGTCTAAAATACCAGCGGAGCCGTTCAGTGCATCGGGTGCCGTATAGCGTTTTCCAATTTCCTGACTTACATTGCTCTAATTTGGTTTTGCGCTGACGGCTGATCGAACGCTGCTAAGCACTTGCATCATTTGGCTGTAGTTCGTAATTATTTTTTTTATCAAAAATTAATTACAAATAATAAATGTTGTATCTTTTTATGTTAAGTATTTTATAATAATCGTACTACTCAAATTAAGAGTACAGTTTTTGTTTGCTTTAGTATTGTACAAGCAGCGCTGGAGTGCCAATATATTAAACTAATGGCGAACTAATTACGCTCTCGAAGCATTTTACAGGGCCACATAAGTACCACTCAAGAAGCACTGCTTTTTCCATTTCATTTGTGAAAACTTCTTTATATTTTATTTAAAGAAATAACTTTTTATTAAGTGCCCACTTAGAGCAAACTTCTAAGAAAACATTTTAACTTTATGATAGAAATTTAAATATAAAAGATTGATATTTAAATATGTGCTTCTCGAATAAATGTCTAATCATTTATATTAGGTATTCTGTGTATAAATGCTGCACTTCAATGGAATTAAATGCTACATTTTTAGCATTTAGAGGAAACTATCAATTAATTTTAACGTAATAAGGTTTCATATGCCGTAAAAATAGCATATGGAAAAAGGATTTTATAGTTTCTCTAATAATGCTGGGGTGTTTCAGAAAAACGTAACCTCAGGCGAGCGATTTGTATTAGCCGTCTAGTACTGTCCTCGTAATTGTCGATGCTTCAGGCTACATCTAGCTGCGTGGTACACGTAAATACGAAAATGTTATATTGTATTGTATATCTTTGCAATTTCAGAAAAACGATAGAAATAATAAATGTTTGATCAATATATTTTTTGTATACATTATGTAAAAATATACATTATGATGTTATTTGACCTAAAAAAAAAGTATTGAACAGTTTACAAGTGAAGAAGTAAACGTAACTGCAATTTTCCTCGGCGATAAAATATATACAATTACGATAAAAGATATTTTCTCATGAAATATATAAAATGACAGCTGTATTTTATTAATTTCCTCCAAAAATCTTTCGGAACATTCCAATAAAAACAAAGTCAATTGATATTCTATAAACACGTATCCGCTCCAAGTAGTTAATCCTGTTACAATGGAATCGATGAGACGATATAAGCTGATCATTTAAAAATAGTGGCAAATTGTGTTTTATCTGTGTCGAATTCAGATGTAATAATATTCTCTTTGTATTATAAATTACATATTTCAAAATATTTCGACGATTTAATATTACAATAATGGTGCAGTGCGGTGCTATATAAGTGGTTAAGATAATATGCAATGCTTCCAGGGGTTATTTCTTGAGATCATCGAAAAGATTGCCTTCAGAAAACTAAATCTATGTCTTCATATTAAAAAATTACGTACCGTTGCGTTAAGATACGAAGCCTTCACTGTCTCCTACTGGACTGGACTGGGACTGATTTTATTATGAAAAATTATATTTATTACGTTTCATTTATTCTCATCTTAACTTTATTCGAGAGATTTGGCTCCGAAACGAGAAAATCAACGTAGGTATTCGAATCAATTCACAACAGAACCCCGTCTCATTCAAACCGTCTTCCGAATCGAATAAGGCTCGTTTCACGCGTGTGCGAATGCTTACTGTGAGTCTTTCGACTTTATAAGATTCTACAGATTTTGCGGCTAGCTAATTATTTTCTTTCTTTTCCGTCTCTTGAGCATTAATTAGAATATTTAAATGTTATCATCCCTCATCTATAACTTTTATTTCTTGCTAACTTTGAGTTTAAAACATAACTTTGCATGTGGCACGGCCTGTTTAATTATTCCTAAATTTTGATTGCCTCGTGAAATTTACGCCTGGATTTATGGAGAGACCCTCGATTTTTTATTCTCATTTCAAAAGACAATTAAGTATGCTAATTCATTTACTCTATGACGTATTTTTTAATTTCGTTGCGAAAGATCATTTTTCGTTATTGATAAGAGAAGAGGGTGGGGTGATGGGAACAAGGGGCTGTGGGGTTAACGTCGACGTCTCGTACGGCACTGTGCTAGTAATTAATGGATCGTGCGTGGCCCCTATGAGGACAAGTTTACCTCGTAAAGATTTAAGTTAGCGTATTTATAATAAACAGAAATTTATACCCGCCTTGTTTAACAGAGTTTTAGTAATTATCGCTATATTAGTCTTCTAGAGCATTGAAATTAAGCATGTGAAACAATGTCTTATTGATTTGAAACAGTGATAATATGACGTTTTGTTTACCTTAACTAAACGTGACAATGTTGAAAGCCTGTAAAACTGATAAAAACACACAATAATTAAATTATAATTTAAACACAAATGAAAGACTAAACGAAAACAAAATGCTACGAGAAAATTATTATGAATAAGCCGCATAATAAAGTCAGCAAGTAAAAATTTATCCGACGTCTTACATTCGCTGAAATTAATAGACTACGGGTAAAAATGCACGGAAAAGATTTGCAGATTCTTCAAGTTTATTGCGAGTTCAAAATGAAACAGAAATTTAGCAGAATGAGAGAAGGAAAAGAAACGAGGACATAGTAAACATAATTAGGCGTTCGATCATGTAGCAATGTTGATTAAACGATACAGTGACGGCAATTGAAAAGGAATTTGCATCGAATATAAATATTTATCACCTTCAGTTACCTTTCTATTTACTTTTTTAAATATGTGATTTTATTACTACATCAACCTGATAAAGTCCGCCGAAATATATTTCAAGTTATTTCGTTCATATTTTTTGTGTATTTAATTCATTTGCTTATAGTAAATTTGTTTTGATTTTATTCAGTCCACCAATAAACACAAAGGAGATATAGTGACAATTCCAACTGTCGAATAATTCAGGTGCGCCCCGATATCTTACAATCAGTAAGATCTAAAGCAACGTAGCCGAGACTACGCTTCCATCGTTTCTTTATATACCGTATATCCTTATAAATATAAGAGTTCGGTATCTCCACATGAATTCCCAAGCTGAAAAGGTATTTTACACGCGTGAAGTTTAAGGAGCCAACGCGCGGCGGCTAGACTATATTCTACGTAGAGTTTGAATTTATGTTCGTTCGTTTTTATGTTACACCGTTAATCTGTAATATATTTAAAATTTAGCTTTTAATAGATGAACATTTTGTATAAAATTATGGTTCTAGAGGTGTGGCAAAATGGTCATTAAGGCTGTTTCACGACCATACCCATATAAGTATCAAAAATAAAGCATTTTGGTCACAAAAAATTCTATGCTATACTATATGTGATTATAAAAGTGTCTCTCTTACATGTGGTATTAGAGAATAACATTTAGAAACAATTGGAAGTAAAGAATTAAACAAAAAGTATCTAGACAGTATCGTTTTTGCATAACATAATTGTATTGTTCCTTATTTGCATTGAATCTTAATTTATGTATAGGTAAATGCTTCGAGCATTAACTGCTGTTACAGCTTTTATGGTAAGCACTAATATTTAATCCCTTTAACGAGTCAATTGCAATCTTTTTCACGACAAAATGTCGTAACGTGCACTTTTATACCGCAAAAGAAAACAAAAGCGAACACGCTCGAAGTAATAAAGCAGCTCGATTTCTGCTATTTATAGTGGCGAAGAGAATTAAAGTTCCTTTTGAGGGAAGTTCACTACAATATAAACAAAATGTATCCAAAGTGGGTAATAAGAATTCCGTAGCGTTGCGAGCGAAGCGAAAAAACTGTGATGAGGCGTGATCATGTCGAGAGCGCCCTAGCTTACTGTATTGTATGAGTATTTGCTCAAGAACACGCTACGTTTTATTACATATTTACTTGTAGATATCATTTTATATTTCTATGTTAATATATAATAATATTTATTAAAATATATTCTATTATAACTAAATTTACGTTTATGATATTTAGATTTTATTTTTTACACAACTAAACGAAAGTTATTGTAGCATTTAACGTTTGAACCAACAAAATATAACAGAAATGGAGGCAAATCGACCACACTCAACTCTAAACGGCATATGCTAACAAATACTAACTCGATACAAACCGTGATAAAGGTTCGATTGTACGCAGTAAATAAAATATGACTTGGCCATATTTTCACTTTCCATTCTTTCCATTTTATGTCCCTTTTTTCTTTGGGCACCCCTCAAAATCGTTCATACAAAATACTTTTTCGATATTGCCCAAGTTTATTAGCATTGCACGTATTTTTATACCTTTTTTTTATTTGAAAAGAATCCATCTATACAATAAATACCAATATTACTGTAGATATCGGTATTTCAAGTAAATATTTAACAGTTGTAGCGTCAGTATTGATAGTAGATCCGCGGATTGGGCTTACGAGGCAAAATAAATAGCTTCTTCGAAAGCTATCGTGAAAGTAAATTAGAATAATACTGTGCCATTTGGCATTTCAACAAACGAGAGCGTAGAATGGCCCTCAGTGGATTATACGGGTGTTAGTAGTGGACCCGGACAAATTTGTGTTGAAATTGAAGTGTTGTGACTGTAGAAAAGATTTTACCTTTAACTTAAAGCTATATCGTTATAATATATAATAGTAGTTTTCTGCTTGCAATGACGTAATGATTGATTTTATCAGTAATCGTATTAATTGACAGTATAGTAGGTAGAGCAAAGTAGGTACAAATTGTATCCATTTTATAGTGCTGAATTCGAATAATAATGTGATGATATATTTAATACCATATTTTTGTATTAATCATAACTTTGTACAATTTGAGGGGACGGTCAACTATTATTAAAAAAATATTATTCATTTAGTAATTTATGTTATTATTTGATTTATTAATCTACATGCTAGAGAGACATAATGGATATACCGATAAGTATGTATTTAAACGAGCACAATTTCAAATAAAATATATTATCGCAAAGCAATAAATGTGGATAAAATGAAGCGATAGCTCAGCGGATATTTAAAACTGCCATCATATGAAGATAAAAATTGAATGCTTCGTTTTGCTGTGCCGTAATTTACTTTATTGCATAGAAGCTTGCCCGCAAACTTGCCTATTATTAAAAAGTCGTCACTACTCCAAACTGTCGATTTTTGTATTTTTGTGATATATGGTTTCCATATACTTACAATAGAATATTATTTTTTGAACTTTCTCTATATTACAAATTCAAAATGTAAAGTAATAGTTAAAATATATATTTTGAATATTAAAATAATTACGTTTCCTATAACTTCATAAATATACTGTATACAAGTTGTAACCTATCTAGCAATATATCAGTTTTAATTACAAAATTGTGATTATTAGCACATGATATTCGAAAATTAAAAACTGATACATCAAATTTACTGAAAATCGTTGTAAAACAAACAACGATAAATCAAAAATGCCGATAAATAAGCTGCTATAAACTATCCCATCAAGCAAAAGCTGAGCTCATTTTTGAATTATTGGATGCAGGAGATCTCGTAGCGCTACTACTGTTTTCAGTCTCACTATGGTTGTGGATTCGACTCCAATTCGAAGAAATGAATTATTTTATATTTTCATTTAATTCACTCCGGTATCAAAGTGCGGGGTTGAGTTTCACCACTCGCCACGCAGTTCCTTCAGAATTTGACAGAAAATAGGAAACTCAACATAAAATTTCCTATGCCTTCTCTAGTCTGTGTGGTATATAGTGTGTAGCTAACAAATTATCACTTTAAAAATATATATTGAGTATATAATTAGAATTTCTATAAGCTCCTTAAAGTAACTAATCTATGTACGTATCAAAATTCAAATTGTACATTTGTTTCTTCCACTGAAAAGAAAAGCTTCCCAACTAAAGAATAAATCGTATAAATTATGTAAATATTATTGAATATTTTAATACTATAAAAGGTTTTGAAACATGGTAGTAAAAATGAAAATGCTTTTTTGAATAATCCTATCGTCGAATATATACTTATATAATATTTGGTATGACGGATCTCTCTAGTTTAATTTGCTAACCTTATTGCAAAACGGGTAAAAACGACACGAGCGCCCAATAGCAGCACGAATAATTGATAGAATACCGAATGCGGAGATTTTAATATAGCGAAAATGAAAGGTGTATTCATACAAGTGTTAAAAATTGTAATAGGATTTGAAATGCAATTTGAATCGTTTGCATTTTTTATTGTAGTCTTGTGCAATGGATTTGATATAATGAACGTATTTTTCGAGTTGTGTTCTTATAAAATTATTTTTTTATAATTATGTATTAAGTTTAAAAAAAATATTTTATTATGCCTAAGTATGTGTTCAGTATTTTTGTATTTTCAAATATAACGAAGGGTAATTATATTAAATACAAATTCAATTCGTATCTTAAGTTATACTGAAAATATTATATAAAAATATTCATAATAATCTTAACTCAAAATATTATTTTAAATATTTACTTCATCAATTAAATTCAAATTTTATACACTGTTTAAAATGTATTTTTTATTCTTTTCTAAGTGTGAAATAACACTTTCAAAATGTAAAAAAATATATAATATAATTCTTTTATGTTAAAAACTAGCGGCCCTGACATACAATTTCCTGTCCAGAAAAGAAGCGTCACAATAAACATAATATTAACATCAAATAAACATTGATTACAGCGCCATCTGTCGAGCTTAATTTTAAGTTCAAACCATCTGATAATCTACTGAAAAATAGGTTATTAGATACTTATTTTAACGTCGTGGGACTCGAAACCGCGCCTCCTGGAATCCGACCATATTTAACACTTAAAAAAATGTTAAAAAGTTTATTAAATGTTATATTGGTCTATCTAATTGACATTCCGATATAAAATCTAATTAAAGAGTAGACAAACAAACGTATAGACGAAATATACTATAAATATAGGATAAAAGGAAGGAAATTATATTGTTTGCTTACAATAGAGAAAAAATCCTACTGACCAAAATCTTTTAAAATACAAGTCCTTGCGTAATCGGTGTAGTAGAGTTTGCAGAGATGCTCAAAGAAATTATATTGACACGAATTTAAAAACTTTAAATGCCCGCAAATCATGGAAGTTTCTGCAATCACTAGGAATCGGCCGCCAACGTCAGGAAATGATTCGAGACATCGATATAGATGCCTTGAATATACATTTTGCATCAATTACACCTATGGACGATACAGTTAGGGCAAATACATTAAATATTATCCGTTCCTTGCCCTCTCCTTCAACGACCCCTTTCCTTTTTGAATTAATTACACCCGCTCAGGTTAAAAAAAATATTTTGGCGATAAAATCGGATGCTGCTGGTATTGATGGTATCAACCGTAAGTTATTACTTTTACCCTTAAGAGTGTTAGCCCCGGTAATTACTCATATTTTTAATTTTTCCCTTTCCACTAACTCCTTTCCAAGTGCATGGCGAATAGCCCGCATTATTCCTATACCAAAATCCAAAGATCCAAAATCCTTTTCTCAATACCGTCCAATCTCAATACTTCCCTTCCTGTCTAAGGTCTTGGAACGTATTGTCTCGGAACAATTAAATCAATACCTTTTAGAAAACCGTATTTTGTCTCAGTTCCAATCTGGTTTTCGAAGTGGACATAGCACAGTTACTGCTTTAATCAAGGTATGCGATGATATACGGTTTAATATGGAAAAGCAAAATCTTACTATTATTGCATTGCTTGATTTCAGTAACGCTTTTAATACTGTTGACACTGATTTATTGATTGCGGTCCTACAATCAATAAACATCTCCTCTGAAGCTACTGAGTGGTTCCGAAACTATCTATCTAACCGGCGACAATACGTACAAGCTAATGACAAATCATCTTCCTCATGCTCACTGTCCGCGGGGGTTCCCCAAGGCGGTGTCCTTTCCCCACTGCTGTTCTCTATTTTTATTAATACTATTTCCCAAACCCTATCCTCTTCCTTCCATCTATATG
>DWAO01000459.1:0-25666 GCA_018230605.1 Heliconius congener
CTAAGTTCCCTCTGCCTACCCCGCTGTGTGCGGGATACAGCGTGAAGCTGATTTTATGTATTTACGTTGTTAAGAACAAACGGATAGATCAATTTTGATTTAAGATGAAGCTAAATAAAAACAAAAAAAATACCGTTTCATCAAACACCTTTTCCTTCAAGAACCACACCAGCTTTTACCCTTTCTATATACACCAGGATTTGCCCATATAGTTGTTCCACTACATTCTTATCAATGATCCTCAAAACTAGCTCTAAGTGGGCTATTAAAGGAACCTTTTGTCAGATGTTTTTGCTCTAATGAAGTACTTTCATTTGGCTGAGATCTGTTTAACCTTTCTTTCGGGCGTGAGCTGATTTGCTCAGTGAAGGCCGATTTCTTTTAATGTTAGTTAAGTTTCTTATATAAGTACCCACTAAAGGGCTTATAAGGGCTTGGAAAGGATTTTTAGTTAGAATAAAATTGCGTTTGATGATTCTATTTTGTTGTCATATATTTGTAATCATGAGGCCAGTTGTGGCACAGTGGCATAAGTGTTTTACTGTATGTGGGATTATTGGTTCTATTTCTGCTCGAGGAAATGAAATATATAATATTTTCATTTCCTCGCTCTGATAACGAGGCACAACTCGGCGGTAAATTCCACGCGGAATGCTCCAGAATTCGGCAGAAAGTGAGAAACAGAAGTGTCTTAATAGGAACTGTGTGTCTTAACATAAGGTTCCCAGGTTCCCTTTCGCCTTACTTCGGAACTTAGCGTTTTGAAATAGGATATTTTCATTCTAAGGATACGATATTTTTTGCTATATGTAACTAGCTTTAACCTACGGCTTCGCCAGCATGATATCTTCATCAAATGACATTAAATAAGTTTTATACTCGGCGTACAACTCCGATCGTAGATCCAGTGGATTACATCGAAACCATTAATGTGATATAATTATAGTCTGTCTCGATAAACAGACTATTCGAAACAAAAATATTTTTCCAATTGGAATCATTGGTTTTTGAGGCCAGTCGTGGCGCAGAAGCACAAAGTTTGACTGCAAAATCGACTGATTGTGGGTTCAATTCCCAATCGAGGACATGAAATATTTATTTAAATTTCACATTTTCATTTCTTCGCTCTGGTGTCGAGGCAAAGCACAGCGTTGCGTTCCGCCACTCACCACGCAATGCCCCTAGATTTCGACGGAAAGTAGGGAATAGAGTGTCTTAACAATAGGTTCCATCTGCCTACCCTACTGTACACTAGGTTCCATCTGCCTATCTACAGTGTGAAGCTGATTTAATTTTAATTTAGTTTCTGAGGTTTACGCACCAAGCAAACTCTACCTTTATAATCTTAGTAGAGATTTTTTGTTTACATTTTATCAATATTAACATAATATAGCAAAAAAGATTGTTTGTGTAGATAAACGCTAAGATCTATGGAACTACTGGTGGGATTTACACTTTGGGGAGAGAAATGTATTTAATTTCCATGCTCTGATGAAAAGACGAAATGAGTCGTTGAGCTCCAACTCTCAACACGTAAAGAGATGAACAGAAGCACTAGCTTCCTATTGCCTTCTCCGAAAAGCGAAAAAACTTTGAAACTGTAAAAAAATACTTATCGTACTTTGACTTTAGCAGTCACAGTGACGTAGAACGGATCGTAGTTATTCCTATGGCGATATCTATCAGATCCGCCGGTCATCGGGAGTGAATCTGAAAATATATAGAAATAATATAATATATATTTAATCTAATCAGGTAAATGAAAATAAAAAAGAGCCCCGCCCTAATAAGAACACAAAGCGCGGCGTTGAGCTATGATTTGAAAGTTGGGCGAAAAGTAGATTACACAGAATTATGCGGGATGTAGTATGAAGTTAAGAAGATAAACGGCGGTGTTGTGTTCCGTCATCCTACACGGTATGTACCGTAGTGAAGAGTAGAGTGATTTACCACGAGCCATATGATGCAAGAGATACGTGTTGATAAATGGCAGATTGTTATCAATACAAGCGTTTTGTTAATTTTTTTGTAGTATAATATAATATTTGTTCAATTAAAAAAAATATTCAAAAAGACTCCTGGTGACCGGCCCCTAAAAGTATATAAATTTAATTTTGAGACCAGTCCAGGTCTCCAGATTTCGGCGGTGGTGGTGTAGAACAGAGTGTCTTAACTTTTAGCTCACTTTACATACTTTCTACATGCGGGATACAGCGTAATATTTAAAACGGATTGTTCTATAAAAGGTATTCTGTAAAACTCTGATTATACGTATGTAGTAATAAAAGAATGACCTTTGTTTTTTTAAATATCTGAGAGAGTAATGGTAAAACGCAGCGTTAAGATCTACCAATCAATACACAATGTCTTGAAAATAATTTCTCAATACTGCTATTCAGATTTGTTATATCCTTGCAGTTTTGTTAATGCTTCTTTTCCCTTATATTAAATATGATTAATCAAACCCACTATCTACTTTTCATAAAATATTCAAAATATAACATTGTTCCACTTACTCTCATATTCAATACCAACTTTGAACTTTTTAGTTTCAAAGTTCTGGGGATATCCCGAAACAGAATACACACAAAACACACAAAATAATAATTTGAAATACATTTTTTGTTGATTTACTACCGAAAGCAAATAGATACTGACACTGAGTATGTATTTTATCTCCTTATCGAACTGTTGAGATAAATAATTCTTAAAACAAAATATAGAAGTTTTTATACACTCTCGTTTTGAAACAATATTAATATATATTAATTTTAGATATATATTATACAATTTTTTTCCTTACTTGTGATGGATACATGACACATTACATATATGCGCTCAGGATCACATGTTTTTACGCTTCACGCAGTATCCCGCTTATAGCAGTAGGTGAAGGGAATCTAGGAACCAAGTAGTAGTGGTAGTAGTTAAGACACTCCGTCCTTTAGGATTGCATCTTAAGTAGCGGAACTCAACGACGCACGCAATTTGCAGAATTCGGTGGAAAATGTATTTAATACTAGGTTCCCTCTGTCTACCCAGCTGCGTGCAGGATACAGCGTGAAGCTAAAAAAATATAGACTAAATACATAACGATAGTGTGTATCCACTACAGATAAACAAGATAATGTACCAAACAAGAAGCAAGAATGTAATGATTTCGAAACTAACGCCTTATCTTTGCAAGTTGACGATAAGACGCTTAAACTGGGAAAAATTATGGCGTAAAAGGTATTTTTGGCGCAATTTTGCTTTACCAGGTTAGTTAATATACTTTTATATTATTTTCTAGTTGTTTTCTTTTACATACTTTGTTCCACACTTTCTGTTCCAGTTACTTCGTTACCAGTGCGTAGAGAAAAAATATTAAATATTTCATTTCCTCCAGTAGAAATAAAACCCGCAACCGCCGCGCTTACAGTCATATGTTTGTGGACACAAGGATACGACTGCGCCACGATGGCCTTAAAACCATATATTATCGTATATACTTATGTATGTGTATGGTAGGTAAGTACATATAGACAGTATTGTTCCTTTTTGTCTGGTTAAACAGTGGAAAACTAGTGCTTGAAAAAAATGTAAAAATACAAGGGTTCCATACCCAAAGGGTTAACCGGGACCCTATTACTAAAACTCCGCTATCTGTCTGCTTGTCTGTCATCTGGCTGTATCTCATGAACTGTGGTAGTTAAACAGTTGAAATTTTGACAGATGATGTAGTTCTTTTGCCGATATAGTAACAAATGCTAAAATACTGAATAAAATAAATATTTAATGTTGCTCTCATACAGCTTACGCAATTTTTTGCCGTTTTTATAGATAATGGTGCGGAACTCTTAGTGTGCAAGTCTGACCCGCACTTGGTCGGTTTTTTATAAATATGCCTGTGTTTTAATGTATATATGTATGTAGGTAAAAACACGAGTGACGTCGCGAGATTTATCAAGCATATCTAAGACTATTGAAATGAATCGGGTCGATATTAAGTAAAGATATTACCATTGTGATAGATGCATCCACTTCGAAACGTTTCGTTTAAATTCAAGTCTAAAGATATTGAAATGGGATGTACATTTTTTTAGCTTAACACTGTAGAGAAAGCAGAAGAAGACTTGAGAGAAAGTTCTGGAGGTATTGCATGTTCAGTGGCGGAACTCAACGCCACGCTTAACTTAAACCAAAGCGAAGAAATGAGAATGTTGAATATTTGATTTCCTAGAGCGCAAGTCGAATCTACAATCTGTAACGGCCTATTTTATTTTGTTATAATTCATATATTTACATAATAATTTATATTCCGACCTAAACACAAATATTGAACATAAAGGGGACGGGGAACTTTACACTATATGCTCTGCATATTTCAAAAATATGGCAGGATTTATTATACATTGCACGCTCCCTTTTAGGGTTCCGTACCTTGAAAGAAAAAATGGTCCTTTATAGGATCACACATTATTTACTTTACGTTGGTCTCTCTGTCTCTCCGTCTGTGTATGCTCTTTTTCTCAAGAACACGAGGAGCTGAAATTAACATCATATTAACGGGTCTTTAGTCCCTTGAAGCCCAAAAAAAATTAAGCTTCAAAATCAACGCAATAATTTTTGTTGTTGTACTCTTTCATATGCCTTTCATAGTACCTCTCGTTGACCTAAAATAATGACATAAGAAATTCTAGTCCACAAGAAAGAAAACATTCGATAAATGATAATGCATATGTGTATTGAGAACGGAGTGTCTCAACACTAGGTTCCTAGGTTTCTATCCTGTTGTGTGCGGGATAGCATGCATGGAAGCATGGAACTGTAATATAAAAAAAGTACATCGCAGAAAAATAAAAACTAGTATTTTCTTTAGTTCATTTGATTATGCATATAAATTTAAGTTTGTTAACCTTTATAAACTATACTTCGTGTTGGACACCATCACTAAATAGGTACAGAACCTATATATGAGTGATATGGCAAGACTAACTGGCTTTTGATCGGATTTTTAAGACATTTGAGTATGATATTTTTATTAACAAATCGTTCTTACACCCCTGCAAAGTATATGGCTATTACGAGATTACCATAAAAAGTAAATTTTTAAGACATAATACGTTATTATTACTTCGCTAAAGGTAAAATTTAAATATTTGAGCAAAGTTAGAGAGGACGATGTTACCGACTCTTGAGTCCCAGCGGTAGTCTAAAGCTTGTTGACTAGTGATTGTTGTAAAAGTAAATAGTCGTATAGCTTCTCGCTATATCTCTTATATAGCAAGGTAGGCAGAGGGAACCTAATATTAAACCACTTCCTACTCGACGTACTTTTTGTCTAAATTTTGTGGCATTCCAATTTGAGTTGAAAATAACTTCTTCCCCTAAATGGGAACGAACCCACAACCGTCACGTTTACAGTGAGACACTGTGCCGCTGCACCGCGATGGCCATATTAATACAATTGCTTTTATATAACATATAGACGTCTAAAAAAATATAGGATATATAAATATTTTTCCAAAGTATATATGTATTTTTTTAAGAGATAGACAAAGTTAACTCAGTATTGACACTGTGGACATCATCGTCGTCATCAATCAATCAAACGACGAGAAATGGAGTGTCTTAACACTAGGTTCCCTGGTCTCCTTGCTATATACGGTATACCATATTCACCGTGAAAGTAAAAAAAAAATCTAATACGTATACGTTTAGTACGCTTCTCGCCTAACACTTTTGCCGGTATCAACCCTAGGGGACTATTCTACGCTACAGAACTTCCATAATGGCGGATTATATGGTACTTTTAGTTATTTTACCAACTAATGCCCACGATTTCCCTGTTTTGTTGGGATTTATAATAATATTCTGTGACTGTTTCGTACCTGGATTTTTAGAGTACAAATCTGAATTATAAAATTGTTTAGAATTAACACATTTGAATTTAATTTTCGCGTTCTGATATCTAGATGAAGCCGATGTATGTTTTGAGAATTGGGGCGGAAAGTAAGAATATGCGAGCTACAGTTCAAAGCTTATTTAATTTTTTCCTTATCATTTCATATTGGGCTCAAGAAAAGATTATTTTTCAAATGTTTAAGACATTGACAAAGAAAATATTTCAATATGTAAATAGCACCGAGATTTACAATGTCTTGTATTCTTTCGTTTTTTCTTAGCTTCGAGCCGTTTCCTGCGTAAAACAGGGTACGCAGGGAGACCTAGTTTTACGACGCTACTTACAACGGCAAAATTTTCGAGATATTACTATTGTTTTGTTATCAGAGGAAGGAAATGAAAGTAGCACGTTCTTCTTGGAATCGATTTCACAACCGTATTATTACAAATATAACTTTGTAACGAAGGCAGAATAACTAGAATTGTCGTTTTAATTGCATAATATTATATGTTATTTAATATTATTAAATGTTCCTTTTAATGTGAAGACAGATGACACAGTGAGAGAGTGTTTGACCGTAAACGTCATGATTTTTGGTTCGTTCCCTTTGAGGGAAAGAAGTTCTTCCTCTCAATATGCAATATATCGTAAATTGGGCGGATTGAGTGTTTTAATACTAGGTTCCCTCTGCCTTCCCTAATATATATGCAACTCAACACCACACTTTGTCTTTTACTAGAGCGGCAAATAAAACTATTGAAAATTTAACTTCCCCAAGTCGAAAACGTTGTGCCCCGGTGGCGCCTCATTACGAAGACCTGGTGGCGCAGGTTGGTAAAATGCGAAATGTCTCGAAAATGACGCGGCCAGTGTTGAACGCATTGTCTTAACATTAAGTTTCCTATTAACTCTTCTATATGCGAGATACAGAATGAAACTTAAAAAATATATGTATGTACAATATTAAATTACATATTTGAATCAGCCTTAGGAGCTTTAAATTCTATATATATTGTTCTCGACATTCCATGACGGAAAACGGGTTTAATTAGAAAATGATAATGGAAAAATCTAAGGCTGCTTTCCTATTGTTAGAAATATTTCATTTCAGTTTGATTCTTGATTCAAATGCGAGATTAATGTGATATTACTCTTGTTTCTTTTAGATTCACGCTGTATTCCGCACTTAGCAGAGACGTGGGTGCTTGGGAACCTAGTGTTAAGACAATACGTTCCCATTAAGACACTGCTCCACTTTATATACACTCCTTTTTCATTAGGACCGTTCCCCACATTTCATCGAAGTTACAGAGTTACCAGAGCGAGGAGGAGGAGGAGGAGGGGCGAGCTGTTTTATTAATAGTGTTGTAGTAACATATTCTGTAGTGTCGCAGCGGGATATGATCTGACTCTAAACGTAATTTTTTTTCAATCCTCACTTGTGGGAATTATTATATCCTTAGGGTTTTATATTTAACCCACTTTGGTAAGAAAAATGCGGCGTTGAGCTTCGCCACTCTACATGCAATATCTCGTAAATTTTACGGAAGTTTTGTTTATCTTAGATTTTCTTCAACTATAATGCAGTGAATGTAAATTAATATTTAAATAAAATTGAACCCACAATCATCGATTGTATTCACGTACAAAGGCGTCAATTTGTAATGAATTGCAGGCTAGGTTTGGTTATTGTAGACCCATTGAAGCTTTGTAATTTGCTTGGCTTACTTTTTCTTAAGGTTTAGGTATATGCCGGCCGGCCGGCGGTTGGAAGTAAAATGCGACAGGTTGTGGGGGTTCCATTTCCACTCGAGGAAATGAAATATTTAGTATTTTAATTTTCATCGCTTTGGTAATAAAACAAAGTGCGGCGTTAAGTTAAGGCAAGGCACAACTTAACACGCAAGGTAAGAATTCAACGAAAAGTGGAGTACGGGAGCGAAGTGTCTTAATATTAGGTCCTCTGGTTCTGCATGCCTTGCTATGCGAAGCTGAATACAAATATATATATATATATATATATATATACATATATATAAAGTGAATTAGTAAATGAAAATTATAATAATATTACTGCACTATCAAGTATATACCTAATGTCCTTGTTGAATGCGACGATTTTTTCGTTCGATTCTCACTCGGGGGAATGAACTGTTTTTATTTCCTCGCTCTGGTATCTGATTAAAGTGCGGCGTTGAGTTCCGTCAGTGACAGAATTCTACGCCGTACATTTGCCTTAGTGCCAAAGCAAAGAAATGAAAATATTAAATATACAATAACGCACTTATAATTATTATTTATTATTATAAATATCCAATTTCTCAAAAATATTGCCACACAACAAAAAAGCTTCGTTCGCTTCGTTTTAAAATTTCTTCCTAAAAACATAATAAATTATAGAATAGATAAGGAGGAGGAGACTTCGTATTAAGCTTTTAATGTATCTTTCTCTTCATAACCGCAATTTTCGTAAATTCGTAAATGTCCCTTATAAATCGTCAAAAATATTAATTATTTTGTTGTCAGAGTCAAATTTTAGCTGTCTTGTATATAGTCACACAATTTTTAAATAATTTCAAGTAAAACATAAATTAAGTTGTAACTCCCAATCGAGGAAATTATATTATAATTTTTGTTTTAAAGTGTTAAAAAAAAGAAAAATACTTATTGAGATAGCGTATTATACTTATTTAGAAAACGTATAAAAATTTGAACGTAGTGGAACTCGAACCCGCGCCTCCTGGAAACCGACCAGGCGCTCTGACCACTACGTCGAACTTGTTACAACTTATTTATGTTGTTAGTATCTCTGAAGGGCGATTGTTACAAATTTCCGCTACCCAAAGATAATTACTAAAAATTATCGTCTGACAAGATTTGATCGCTTTCTAAATAAGTATTTTTCTTTCCTAAGTGTGGCCTTCCTAATAACACTTTAAAAGTGTTTAAAAAGATAACGTTTAATTATTTTTTCTTTCCTAGTATAACATTTTAAAAGCAAAATAAAAAATAATTTTCAGAAATAGTATCTTCTCTTGCCAAACGACAACAGTAGTAGTAGCGGAAATTTGTAAAAATCTCCCTATGGAGATGCTAACAACATAAATACATTGTCACAAGCTTATAAGAATATCGACGTAGCTCGATGAGAACGTATGGCTAAGTGGCGCTTGGACGGTTTCCAAAGAGGCGCGGGGTCAAATCTCGCTACGTTCAAATTATTATACGTTTTCTTAATAAGTATTTTTGAAATTATTTAATACATTTATTTCTCCGCTCTTGTGTCGAGGTAAAAGTGCGGAGTTCAGTTCAAAAGAGAAGAAACATAATTATTACAAACCATTATAAAAAAAAACTTATACAATATATTTTTTTTAACAAAAAACAAACCGACTTCAAACAACTTAAAAATATTTAAAAAAAATTACTTAACATAAAGCCATAATAGTAAAGTAAAGCCATAATAGTAAAAGTAATAATATGTAATTTTCTCTATTGGGAATGGAACCCACAACCTGTCGTATACACATACAGTCGCACGCTTGTGCTCCTACGCCACGAGTTTCCTCAAGGACTACCTTTTAGTTTAAATGGAACCTGCATCAGGAACTACTTACTGGTTTGAATAGAAAATATATATACAAATATAAATATATTTGTTGAATGATCCTTTTACCGAGGAAGGCTATATTGCATCACATATAATACCTTCGATGTAGTACTGACCTACCTCTGACCCTTAATTATTTCCATTGACCCCGCAAGCAAAGCTGCAAGTAGAAGCTAGTATATTAAAATAAAGAAAAATCAGAACACAAGTGAACTTCAAGCTATAAATAGTTAAACAGAATTCGATTCCATTCTGCATATGAATAATACATAAGTAAATCAAAAGGCAAATGTATAAAATATTCACTGACCGATCTTAGACGCGCTGATGCTGGTGTCTCGCGTGGATGGGACAGATAGCTGGTGAAAGCATTGGTTTGTATAGTAATCATTTGGTTTCCTTAAAGGGGTGAAATTCTTTGTATGGTAAAATATTTTGGCGTTTGACTTACATAAGTTTGACTTACATAAGAGTCCAGACACTCCGTTTTCCACATTCGATCTGAATGCGACAGTACAGTTTTCATCATGTTACCCGGATAAAGCACGGTAGGAACTTAGTGTTAAGACATTCCGTTCTCTACTTTTCACTCAATTGAGAATCAAACCAACAATTATCGTTTACAGACAGCTTTGCCTGTGCTCCAAGGTGTGTTTTTTAAATTCCAATACGACTTTCGGAACCTTGCGAAAACGCCACAAAAATTATAAATTAGTTACAATAAATTTTCTGAATAAAATACGAAGTAATTTCTCTAAATTCACACATTACCATTATTTTCTTCATTAATAGTTCAAAAAAAAATATGAGTAGTCAATAGACGAAGACACATATACTTACCGGCTGTAAACGCGATAGGTTGTGGGTTCGATTCCCACTAAGAAATGAAATAAGTATGTTTTTCAGTAACGAGACAAAGCGCGGAGTTGACTTCTGCCACTCGACACGCAGTGCCTCGAGAATTCAGCGGAAACTGGGGAAGCCTTAAACTAGGTTCCCAGCATCCTTCTGTTTACCGTGCTAGAAGCCGGGATTCAGCGTGAAATAAAAAAAAATACAAGAACCCACGTAATATAGACGACACATTCTAACAAGCAATAGGGTATAACGTAATATCTAATAATATTTTTGGACAAATCACGCGTCCGACCCGAAAATAAGCTAAGCCTTTATTATAGTAATAAGATAAATGAAGGAAGCTGTCGTGACGTAGCGGCACAGCGTCAGTCTTCAAATTTGACAGTTCTAGGTTCAATTCCCACTCAGGGGTAAAAATTTATTTTTTTACCTTGCTGTGGTTACAAAATACGGCTCGTCATTGTTTTCCGTCATTCAACATAGAAAATTTCAAAGCACAGTTCGTTCAAAATGTACATCATTAAAAAAATAAAACAAAATATAATAGCCTATTTTGACATAAAAAATATTATTTAGATACTGAAAATAGTAAAAGAATACAGCGTTTAACAGTAAACTCGACGATTCTGGATTCGATTTCCATTGGGCATAATGAGTTATTTTCAATTTCCCGCTCTGGTATTAAGATATAGCGCGACGTTGATTTCCGCAATAATTAGACATTGTTTCGAAAATTGGGTGATGCGTGGAGAATGGAGTGTTCTACCAGTATGGTCTACATTGCTATATGCGTGATAGAGCGTGAAGGTACAAAGAAAAAAAAAGGAAGTTGTATATCATATAAGAAAAAAAATATCAACCTGAGGGGCACAATGCAGTGGGGCGTGTCCGGACACACACACACACCTTTTTCATTAAGATCATTCCCCATTTTTCGCCGAATTCTCAAGGCCTTGCATGTTGTGTGGCGGAATTCAACGCCGCGCTATGTCCCGTTACCAGGGATTAAAATTATTTCAGTAATAAAGTGCCACGCCTTGCCTCACTAGCCGTAGCAAAATAGTGCTGTAATAATAGTTTCAGGAGTGTCGCAGCGGGACATGATCTGAATGTAAATGAAACATTTTTGGCAATCCTCACTTGTGGGGAATGATTCTATATTAGAAATATTACTTAAATTTGTTTGTCTTAAATTGTACTAAATGTAACTTAACAACGTTTTTACTTTAACGAAATTAAAGCCACAATCATCGATTGTATTCACATACAAAGGCGTCAATTTGCAATTAATTGCAGGCTAGGTTTGGTTATATCAAAGACCGACTGAAGTACTAATAGCTTTGTAGTTTGCTAGGCTTATTTTGCGATAGTCTAAATGTAAATGCGATTGTTGTCGATTTGATTCTCTCTTGGGGAAATTCATTATTTTCATTTCCTCGCTCTAGTCTCAAGAAAAAGTGTTGTGTCCTGTATCCACAGCTACAGACGAACTCGAGCAGTTTTGGGTGAGGTCTCTGACGCTCTAGGTAGTGTGAGAGGGAATGAAAAATTTCTAATATGTGAGGATCTAAACGGATGGGTCGCAAATGGGCGAAGCGGTTACGAAGGAGTGCTAGGTTATTATGGTGAGAGACAAGAGAATGAATGACTCTGGGAGGCTTATATTGGAAATTTAATTTGAAAACATTTGTAGCAAACACAACACAACAAACAAATACAAATATAAACATAGAAGCGAACGAAAGGGAAAAGTACGATTGAGTTATTCCTGGTGGATCAGCGTATTCGAAGCTAAGTTCTGAAGACGTGAACGTTTAATGGTGTTTGAAGCCTGAATGCGAATATGACAAAGATTCTGGATTAGATTCTTATTTGAAAGAAATTAATAAAGAACAGAATACAAGATCAATGTAAATGGTAAGGTCTAGGAATAAGTGAAAGAAGTGGTGTATTTAGGAAGTTGTTCGGTAGAGATGGAAGATACGAGATGGATGTGGAAAGGCGTATTGCTGTCGATTAGAGGTTCGATGGTGCTTAGCTGCACAGCTGCAGGTTTGGTCGTACACAATGCAGTGTTGGTGCCGACGCAGTTATACGGTAACGAAACGTGGGTATTACAGAAGAAGAATTAAATAAAAACTATCAAGATGCGATCTCTTTGTAGTATATACGGAGTAAGTTTAGAATATGAAATGTTGAGATAGACAGGATGGTAGATACTAGCGAAGATGTTACGATGAGAATGAAGCAGAAGAGCAGAGAGCTGGTTTTGATACATCGAATGACTGACGAAAATCTAGCAAAAAAGATTCATGATGGAAAAGTCTGTGGTAAGAGAGGTAGGGGATCTCCCCTACCTCTCGGGTGACCTTCGAAAACACAGTATCAAAGATACTGGAGGAAAGTCACGTGCAAATGAGGAAATGGACGAGGCGAAGAAAGTATGTAGAGAGAGAGAGACACTATATATACCCCGCTAGGGATACAGCGCAGCTTTACGCTGTATGATTGCATGAATGTTTTACAAATTTTGTCTTAAATATAGAATGTTCACTCACCGTAGTTATCCAATCCTATATATCCTATTTGCAATTAGGTAACATTAAACAAAATTTCGCTTCGTTTTAAATAACACCATTAAATCATAATAATAAATTTCAACATAATAAATTGTAAAATAGATAAGAAGACTTCGTACTTTTAATGTAGCTGTCGCTTAATAATCGCAATTTTCGTAAATGGTCATTACACGAACTACGCGGGCACCACTTCACAGTTCACCCTCTAATCGTGTGAGATAAAATGTCAGCGATATTTAACGTAAAATATGAATTAACTTTGTTGTCAAAGTGAAATTTTAGGTGTCTTATACGTAGAGTTGAAAAGGTGTAGAGAGAGAGGGACAGCTTTTAAATGTCTTCAAGTAAAATATAAGTAAAGTTCTAACTACTGAGTCTCGTATAGCCCACCGTGGCGCAGCGGTACAGTACTATGTGAGCGGCGTAAATGCTAAGGTTCTGTTAAGGTAAGCGGAAGTGACATGTAAAAAATCGTATAGTCCACACAAGCGAAGTTGCGGGAGGCGACTACAAGTTTACAAGTTTGTTCTTATTGCTGGTATACTGAATAAAATAAATACTACAACTTTTATAATTTTTCTATATTTCATTGCCCACTTTCCGACGAATTCTGGAGGCATTGTAATAGGAGGAATAATATTTCATTTTCTCGAATGGGAATCGAACCTGCAATCTGCCACATTTATAGATCCACGCGTGTACTCCTACGTTTCGCACGTTTGGCATTAAGAATTACTTTGTAGTTTGAATGGAACCTGCCTCAGGAACTATTTACTGGTTTGAATAGAAATAATATATTTTTATGTCGAATAGTCCATTCAACGAGGAAGGCTATATCGCGGCACGTTAATAACTTCGATGTAGCCTACTGTACCTGCCTGCTGAGCTCTAACTCTTACTTATTTCCATTGACCCCGCGATCGCGATAAATAAAGAAAAATCAGAACACAAGTGAACTTCAAGCTATAAATAGTTAAACAGATTTCGATTCGATTCTGCATATGAATAATACATAAGTAAATCAAAAGGCAAATGTATTAAATATTCACTGACCGATCCGAGACGCACGGATGCTGGTGTTTCGCGTGGATGTGACAGGTACCTGGTGAAAGCATTGGTTTGTATTTCGAGATTCTACTGAAGGAAAACAGTTTGGTTTTTTTGAATGTGAAATATATTTTGTATGGATTGCTTTGGTGTCCTTTCTACTTTTCTTTAGGTAGAGAATTTAGTGTCAAGACACTCTGTTTTCTACTTACAATTTGAATTAGTACAGTCTTCATCGTGTTTATAGTAAAATAGCATGATAGGCAGCCCAGTGTCAAGACAGTTCGTTCTCTAGTGTCTGAATATTCGAGACATTCCGTATTGTCTTGTTACAATATATATAATATTTGTAATGAAAATAATTAATTCTCTCAAGTGAGAATCAAATCTTCAACCATCGTTTACAGCCAGACGTTTTGCCGGTGCTCCAAGGTGCGTCTTTTGAATATAAACGAGAATTTTGGAACCCTACAAAAACACCATATCTCAAATTATAAATTTATAACAATCAATTTTCTGAATATGTAAAAATTATCAAAATCTTAATTCATCTAAAACAACAAAGTTATTAAATAATTTATATAAAAGTAACAGTATTACTTGGTTCTATAGATGCAGCAGTTTAGGCGGAGAGAAAATAATTATTAGAACACTGTAAAGAAACATCGTTCTTCTCTATCCTACGCAAAGTCTATTGAAATATTACGTCTCATGGAAATCGAACTTATAATCATCCCATCCCAAATTACTTATACTATACCTATGAAGTCAATAGCAGCAATCATCATGTCGCAAGTGGATGGAATAGACGTGACAAAAAGATTAATGGAAAGTGTGTTGGTCACACCAAAGTTCAAGGTTTTATTGCCGACGCACAATGTCTCTAAAGAGAGCATAAGCGAGCGCGACAAGTGCGGCGTTGTGTTCCGTCACTCAACACGCAATGCCTTGAAAATTCGGCGAGAAGTCGTTAAGTCTTAAATAAGGTTCCCAGCCTCCTCCTGTTTACAATGCTAGAAGCTGGATTCAGCGTGAAGTAAAAAAAGCTACGAGAAACCACATTATATTGATGAGACGTTCTAATATGCAATAGAGTAGAGCGTAATATCTAAAAATATTTTTGGTTAAGTCACGCGTCCGACCCCGAAACTAAGCAAAACCTTTATTATAGTAATGAAAGAAACCATCGCGGCGTAGTGGGACAGTTCCGGGTCCAATAACCAGTTAAATTACTGGGGCTTAAATTATTTTTATTACCTCGCTTTGCTAATAGGACACGGCTCGGCGTTCAGTTCCGCCATTCAACATAGAACATTTAGAAGCACAGTTCGTTCAAAATATATTGTATATTGTATCATAATAAAATATCATTAAAAAACAAAAACCAAAGTAGCCTATTTTGACATAAAAACAAGTATTATATTCTGAAAATAGTAAGAGAACAGAATTTGTCGTAACGTATTTATTGGCGCAACGTTTGACTGAGAACTCGATTCGATTCCCACTCACAGGAATGTATTATTTTCATTTCCTCGCTATGGCAACGTTTACTTCCACAGTAATCATACATTGTGTTAAACATTGTGCAAAGCATGGGAGTATCTTAACTCTATTTTTTCCGCGGGATAGAGCGTGAAGCTTCAAAGGAAAAAAAGGAAATTGTATATGATATAAGAAAAAACACATCAACCTGAGAGGCGCAGTGCAGTCCGCTCAGTCTACAGGTGGGGGGTGCCCGCAGCTTCAGTACCAAGCCGACATTCGTCGGGGACGGTCGCGCCTTTGAATCCCGGTCGACGTAAACAATATTAGTGTGTAGTGTATCGTAATGTGATCCCTGTGCTGTGTCAGTTAAATAAATGATTGTCGATATCTATGATTTATAGTAATGGATGGAGAAAATCGTATCATTTTAAACGTTGGTGGCATAAGGTAGAGTTCGTTTTTAGTCATTTTTATGGAAAATTATCTTAAAATATTGAGAAATTTGCTATTATTTACATTTTGGTTACAATTATTCATAGTTAGTATGGTTTTGAACAAAAAAATCTTTATTGTACTTAACTTTATTTTAATTTAATTTTAAATTTAATTTTCTATGATCAGCGAACAAGAGAGCTTTAGAGCTTTATTTGTTTAGTATGTTTCTTAATTCTGGCAAAATGTCACTTCCGTCACTACACACGCAATGTCATGAAAAATTCAGTGGAACGTCGGGAACGGAGTGTACACTAGGTTCCCTCTGTCTATACGGCAGACATCTGTCAGTCTGCGGGAAGACGGCGTGAAGCTGTTTCTTAATAAAATTTATACTATATTACTAATAAATATAACACTGAAATTACACTGTACTAGAACTGGTTAGATTTTTAGAATAAATACTGTATATTGTGTAAATTTTAGAACAGCATTTACTTTTTTTTTATTGTTATAGCATTTATATTTCCGATAAGAAATACAAAGATGATTTTTTTTTACTACTGTTAGTCTTATATTCTTTTTTCAATATTAATATATTATATATATATATATACTAGTTGTCACCCTCAATTTTGTCTGCAATTTAAGTTTATTTAAAAATTTTATGTTTTCACGTTTTCTTAAGAATTTCGAGATATCTATCCTCAGTGATCCGCTACGCTCCTTTACCAAACTACATTACATGTTTGTCAAGTTTCTAAGAATGAAACAGTTTTATATAAATACAGCTTCACACTGTATCCCGCACATAGCCAGGTGTAGCCAGGGGGAACCTAGTGATAAGACACTCCGTTCCCCACTTTCCATTGAATTGCGTGTTGAGTGACGGAAATCAATGCCGGGATTTTGACTTGGTGCCAGATCTAAGAAGTGAAAATATTAATAAATGATAATTCATTCTATCGAGTGGGGATCGAACCCACAACCGTTGCGTTACAGTCTTATGCCCCTATGCCACGACTGGAGTCACTGAATATCAAATACAAAAAGATTACAACTCATAATAAAAAAAAACAATATCATTTATTCTAAGATAAATATTAAATCTTTTAATCAAAATTATTTTGAGTTAAATATTTTTGTAACGAAACTAATATAGTCTACTCGCTAACACGGACTACTGTAAAGTATTAGTAAATTTTCATATAAAATGTGGGGAAATCGCAAAAACTAAGCATATTATTATAATTCCACGGTTCGTACATGTGTAGTTAACAATATTTTTATATACTTCTCGAGCTTAGAAAGTTACAAATTGAATCTTAAGAGATATCTAAGACGAATGCGTCTTCTTCGATAGAAAAGTCACAATTCATTTCCTTGCTACGGTAAGGAAGCAAAGTGCGGCTTTGATTCTCGTCACTCAACACATAATGCCTTGTGAATTCGGTTAGGTTAGCTTCGGTTAGTTAGGCTTAGGTTTTCAGGTTTTCAGGTTTTCTCTGCCGACCGTGCTATGCGGGATACAGCGTGAAACTAAAAAAATTTCTTTTGACCAAAAAGTTATACAGCGTAGCTCTAAACAGTAATTTACACAACAACATTGAAAAATCATAAGAAATTTAAGCTTTTATTGTAGATATTTTTTGTCGCGTTTCATTTGATTTATAGTGACCGTGCCTTTTAAAAAAAATTAAGTATTAAATCATTTATTTCACATAAATACTATGCTACAAGCCAACGAAAACCAAAAAATGTATACATATTTGTGTGGGAAAGAAATTTTTAATATTTTAACTTCTACGCTCTGGAGTCGACGTTAAACGCGGCGTTAAGTTCCGCCACTTTATACGCAATACCTCCAGAATTCTGCGAAAAGTGAGCAACGGAGTGTCTTTACATTAGGCTTCCTCTGCCGACTCTGCTAAATGCGGGACACTGCGTGAAGCTAAAAAAACAATCATGTAATATAACTGTACAACTAGTTTGTAGTAGTAGTGAACATATATATATATTTTACGCCCAGAAGGCATTCCATTACAAATTGACACCTCCCAGCCTTTGAAAAATTAAAATATCCCTTCCGTACGTCCCTAGAGTACTTACTTAAATAATATTTTATTTGAATGTCATCTTGATAAAATTATTTTTAAGGTAAAATAAATGTTTGACTGATTTTAATTTAAAGAAATGAGTGATTGTTGGTTTTTAAATAAGGAAATAACCGGAACCCTTATAGGATCACTTTGTTTTCCCCCTGTCCTGTCTGTTATTTATCTCTTATAAGGGTTCCGTTTTTTCCTATTGAGGTAGGAAACCCTAAAAACAAAAACTAACCATCAAATATTTTGGTGATGATCTTTTGGAGCACAGAAAAAATAAGCTTCTAAATCGAAAGCTACGATCGTCTACGCATCGTTTTTGCTTCATTTTGTATGACATTGGCCGCGAAATCAAAACCTATAGAGTACTTCCAGTGTAGAGACCTTCATTTCTGAAATTTGGCTCGAAGTGAGAAAGTTTGCAAACTTAAGTTAGTTAACTTTTGTAAATTGTACCTTCCGCTGACATACAATTCTGGAATCGGTACAGAACCTCCGATATAAGAGTCCCACTCGTATTTGACCAATTGGTTTTTATAAAATATGTATATATATTTAAAAAATCAGCTTTATGGTGTATCTCTCACAGCAGCAGAAATAACCTAGAGTTACACGCTGGCATTGCGTGTTGAGTGGCGAAATTTAACGCTGCGCTTTGCCTCTACGCCAGTTAATATAAATGTAAATAATATTTAATTTCGTCGAGTGGGGATCGAACCCACAATCAGTCGAATATATCAATTATATAGAATATATCAATTATATAGGTACATTTTTAATGTAATTGCATTTTTATTATTAGTAAAAATAAGAAGAGAGCATTATAGTATTTTACTTCGATGTTTTTAACATTTTTAAATTATAATTCCACATTTAAGAAAGATAAATACTTTTTTTGATTACGTATAAAAACATTTAACGAGCGGGATATGAACTCGCGACTCTCGGAAGCCATCCAAGCGCACTGACCACTAAGCCATACGTTCTCATCTAATTAAAAGAAATTCTACATAGATATTTACCCAAGTTGTAAGAAATGTTTAAGAATTTCAACTTAACGTAACGTATGGCGATAGACATTTTATGGGGAACGGAGTGCTTAACACTGGGTTACAACTGCTGCGTGCGGGATACAACGTGAAGCTGATTTATTTTTTTTTTTTTTAATGAACATTTCGATGTACAGTACGGCGAGTAAGACCGCAGGTGACAGCTAAATGTATTATAATTATCCAATACATTATATTAAGAGCCTGCCACACCTTTACATATAATAAAATCGTAACTAATTGCTGTCTGTACATAGAAAATATATGGTTAAATCTATTATTGGTTGCATTTATCGATGTAATAGAAACCAATACATTTTTAACACTTTTGTCAGTCACTATTGAAATTTGGGCAATATCCTTTAACATCCTTTAACATTTACAGTCTGTTTTAATTTATTTTAAAAAAGATATATATAGATAATTGAATTATTGTATAATTGTTTAGTATTATCTAACATGTTTTGTAATGAGCGCTTTTTTTGTGTAAGTGTGGTATAAAAGCCTTAGTTAATTGCAATCATCCCTCACCGTCCTTCCCCTACGTGCATCAGACGTAGATTAGTGGTTATACATGAGATGAAAACTAAGTAAGATATATGATAGGTCATATATGTACATAAGTATGAATTTATGTAGTAAATGTGTATGAAATATCATCCAGGTGCAGTGGTGCAGTGTCTGGTTGTACAGGATTGTTGTGGGTTCGATCCGTCCGGAACGATTATATTTTAAAATATTTTATTTCTTTCGGTCCGACTAGTTGTTAAAAAAACAGGGCAAGTGCGAGTCAGGCTCGCCTACCGAGGGTTCCGTACAAAAAATTTAGATCTCGAACTCAGCCAAGGCCTATTCATCTGATACCTCACTTGAACTAGCGGCTTTAATACCAAATTTTGCCTTCTTTTAAGGCTATTATTATTTTTAATACTTAACCACAAATATATAGTTTTCAGATTTTTCCTGAACTAGTACTATCTGTATCTACAGGCTAGCTAGCTAGCTGTGAAATTTCATAATTCTAGGTCAACCAGAAATTGCAAGTCCTATGAATTTTGATTCTCTTTATTGTGTCGAAATACGCGTTTGACTGCTATATAAACGGACATATCTATTTTCTAAGTAAATATAGAAATATGTTTTTTTTATTAGGAAACCATGGGGCCGTAGATATGAGTATATGGTTTGAATTTAACTGTCTTGACAGACAGATGGACAAAAGAATAATCTTATATAAGGGTCCCTTTTTTCATTAAAAAGTATGGAACCCTTGAAAGCAGTTGGAACTTTGTAACACACTATTTAGCATTTATTTTATCTGTTTAATGTCAATATTAGTTTTAGTAAAGTGATTTGGCGCAACGGCACAGTATTTGGCTGTAAGCGTGATTGTTGTGGGTTCGACTCTGACTCTAGGGAATTTATTATTTCTATTCCCTCTTTCTGGAGACAAGACAAAGGCAACAATCAAGGTAATCAATTATCGAGTTAGGCCACTCGAAGGCCTAACTCGATAATTGAATGTAGCGTGGCCCGTGGATAACCCCAGCTTAATAGATACAGCAAAAAAATAATAATTTAAAAACTCCTACAAGTAATGAATAAAGTTTCGTCAAGTTCTTTATAAATGTTAAAGTTATAAGAATTTTATTTAATACTGCGAATAAGAGAGTTGTAAAGTGTTATTGAATTGGGTATATTTGTTTATATTTCAAGCAATTTTTTTCAATTTCTTATTAAAAAAACTAGGAAATCTCAGTACGAGCTTTTAAAAATCTTTCCATAAAATAATTACAAATATTTTTAAAATCGCTCCAGTTGTATATTACTATCTAAAAAAATCCAAATTGCTTAGTTATTAAGTATTAATACCATATTATTTAGAAAACGTATAAAAATTTGAACGTAGCGGCTTTTGAACATGCGCGGCTTGGAATCTCTTATATAAGAATTCTTATATTAGAATTACGACGTTGCTTGATGAGAACGTGAAGGCTTTGTGGTCGAAGCGCTTGGACGGTTCCCAAGAGGCGCAGGTTCATTTCCGCTACGATCAAATTAAGACACTTTAAAAAAGTTCTAAATAATAAACTTTTTGCGCAATTACTTTTCAGGCTTTTTCTTACCTTCGCGCTGTATCTCGCACTCCATCTGCAATGTCTCGTATATTTTGGGGAATATTGGGAACGAGGTGTATTGACCTAGGTTCACTCCATACGAAATAACTTGCAGTAAGGGAAAAACTATATAAAGTAAAAGTATAAAAAAACACGACGGTCGCTTATTACTTAGTCATAGGCGATGTATGGACATATCAATTATTTTCTTTTTCCATTGAAATGTGCAATACTCGGCGTTCCGCCAGTGAACCTAAATAATTCTTAAGTGAGCAAAAAGCGCAGAATATAGTGTACTGACGCTTCGTTACCTCTGCCTACCTTAAATGTAAAAAAAACGACCTCTAAAACATTAAATATTTATGTTTCGTGAATAATAACGGTATTAAAAATGCTCTATAAGTTTTATTAAAATTTTCTTTGTTACTATGATTAGTAAGGAAGGAGGCATAGCTGAGAACTAATAAACGCACAGGACCAAGTCAGAGTTATTAATATAAAAGCTGGGGCATACTGAGCTAAAATATTATGGTGAAAGACGTAATAAAGTTTAATTTAAAACTATTAAATTAACATTTTATTTTGTGCTATAATTATATGCTCTCAACTCTGAGATTGATCTTGAGAGCAATGTTGAGATGTCTTTCATATATATATATATATATATATATATATATATATATATATATATATTCAGCTTCACACTGTATCCAGCGTTAAGCAGTGTAGGCTGACAGCCTAGTGTTTAGGCGCTCCTCCGTCCCGTCGAATTCTGGAGGCGTTGCGTGTTGAGTGGCGAAACTCGACGCAGCGATTTGCCTCCGCAACGGTCGTAGGCTCTTTTTCCACTCAGGGGAATGAAATATTTAATATTTCATTTCCTCACTCCTAAACCTAGTAACGATGAGTTATAATTCTCTAGAATGCGGCGGAAAGTAGGAAAATGGATGTGTTCTTTCCGTCTATCCTGTTATTTGCGGGATAGAGCGTGAAACTAAAAAGAAAAAATCGAACGCTTTATAAAAACATTCTATATTTCCAACTTTTTGGAAGTTCTTTCTAACAATATAAGTTTTGACAATAGCAATGAAGGGATAGAAAATTTCTAACTAGTCTTTTGAAACATTTCTAAGTTACAACTCAGAAGATATGTTCAGCTTGTGATGGCAAGATAAACTTAGTAACAGAGCCTAAGGCACTACATCCACTTAGTCGAGTAGTTCGTGTATTGTTTTAAATGGTTCTTGTTACAAGTTTACTCGCTTGAGATGGTTTAGGAGCTTTGACTAGCCTTCTTTTTTTGTGTCAGATTACATATACTTGTATATATTAAACAAATGTAATGTACCTATATGTATATAATCTTAAAACATCTAATTGAGCTGGGCTTTACGAGTGGTACAGCAGCAGTTAGAATGTTAACGCGAGGGTTGTAAGTTCGATTACTACTCAGAAATTGAATCATTTTTAATTCCTCGCTCTGATAATAAGACAAAACGCGGCTTAGAATTCCACCATGCCATTACAGTGTAACGAAAATTAGTTGGAAAGTAGGGAATGATTTATTATCATTATAATATGTATATAATTCATCTTAAAATATTGAATTGCGTTAGGCCGTCGTGGTCCAGCAGCAGTTTAAGTGTAAACGCGACGGTTGTAGGTTCGATTTCGAACCAGACTAAGTACTAAGAAAAAGCGTAGCTTTGAATTCTACCACTAAACATACAACACTAAAAAGTTGATTAGTGGAGAATGATTTTTTTTATCATTATGTTTCCTTTAATATTTCTATCCAATATGCAATATATTAAAAAAACATAGCGCTTGTTATGGATTCAATCACCATAAAAGTCCAATATAGTATATTATAAAAATGTCGCTTAAAAACAAACAACTTGCTTAAAAAAAGACAAGAAGCTTCACATTATTAGCGTCCAAAATTATAGAGTTTGTTGTAGAAATTCGAAGTTGAAACACACAGTTTCCCATTCTCCACTCAATTTTTGAGACATTATGTCTTGGCAGGTGAAACACAACACGGTGTCTTATTTTCACATGTAAAAAAATATATTATAATACCCGTAGGTTGGAATCGAACCTACGACCATCGCATTTACAACCAGACTGCCCCATTACTCCACGACGTCCTTCAAATGTTTTAATTTTCAATTAAACTGAAAACTAATGGAGAAATGCAAGAAAATGTCAGAAAAGACAAAACGGCAACTGCTACTTCTACTGGCGTCTAGAACAAAGACTTTCATCTTAATTACGTTAGTTGTCAGAGTAAGTTTATCCAGCACGACTTGTGGAGGCAATTACAAGTTCTTATGATTGGTTGTCAAATATTATTTGCTAATAGTACTGTTAGTCTATCAGAACGATATTAGTTATAGTAGGTTTGATTAAAAAGGTTAAGGAAATTTAGTTATGTAGAAAAAAGATCATAATAAATGTAAACCAAAAATTAAAACTCAATTGTCAGAGTCGTACTTTCGCATGAAGTGTTCCGTATTATTTATAAATAAAAACGGCAAAAATCATATCTGTTGTATAAGCGTTCTTAAATATTTATTGTATTCTATTTCTTAGTATTTGTTGTTGTGGTGGTAACAGAAATACATCACATATGATAATTTTTACTACCATTTAACTACCATGGTTAATGAGATTGTGATGACAGACAGACAGATGGACAAACGATATACCCTTTTTGTGCGGAACCCTAAACCTGCACTCAACGTCAACTCACATATATTACGTTCACGTGTATTTTATATCTATATAAAGAACTACTAAGGAATTGTTTATTTTAAAATTATTTGTGTTTGGATATTTTTCCATTAATCATTGCCTGTTCCTCAACGCCGTTTGTCAACCAGAGATGGAAAATGAAAATATTTTAAATATCCCCGACTACATAATCGTTCACCCGAGTGAGAATTGAAACCACGACCATCGCGCTTACAGCCACACGCTGGTCTACGCCCCCTCGACGGCTAGATTCCAATATTTACAAAACCGGACGAGGAAATGGGATATTTAACTACCCCTAAGTTTTCTGTGTCTAATATCTATTGAGAGCGGAAAATTCACCATCCAACCGAGTTGAAAAGTTACGTGCTAAGCGGAATTTAACGCCGTACTTTAAGAGAAGCGTTACATCAAAAACAATATTATATAACAAAAAAATATATATAACAAAAACCTTATCTTAATTCTGTTTTCTAATCTTAAGTGAAAGACAACAATGCTCCAAGCGTCATAATAATAACCTACGTACGACGTGACCTATACAAATAGAAGGGGGTGTCGAGAGGAAAATATATACAGATTTATTTTGACAGGTGCCGCAAGTGTGAATGGAATATCTGTTACTTTTGTTTTTAGCTTTACATATTATCTCTTACATAGCAGGGTGAGATAGGGAACCTAGGAACCTAGTGTTAAGATGCTCTGACCCCTACTTTCTATTCAATTATCGAGACTCAACACGCAGTGCCTTCAGAATTCATCGGCAAGCGGAGAATGAGAGTATCATAATGCGAACGAAGTGTCTTAATGGACATTAGGTTCCCAGGTTCCCTCTGCCTACCCCGCTATGTACGGGATACAATGAAGCTAAAAAATAACTCGTACTTACATATTATGAACGTTACCAATTAATTGGAATGCATAACCAGTTCAAGTGGCTGACAGTAGGTTTATTTGGGCGTAAAATTGATATGTAAATGTTATACCTACAGTGTGAGAGCTCACGCTGCACTGTTTATATGGAATAGTTTGGTTAATTGGCTAATATTGGTAGTTGTTCTATTATATTAGAATTGATTACTTAGTTATGAGTAATAAATATTTTTTTTTTTTAAAGTCGCATATAATTTTTAAAATTTTGTGAGGTGCGCTTTGCCTCAACGCCAGAGCGACAAAATACAAATATTAAATACTTCATTGCCCGCTGTAAAATCGAACCGACAACCTATCGTACAGTCACACTTGCGCCCCTGCGCCACGACTGTCTTTTATTATATTATTATATTATTATTATTATTAATAATAAATATATATAAATACAAGCCAAACCAGAACACTTGGCGTAACATTGAAGTAAACACATGCGAGTGCATTCAACTAAAGGCAGTGGAAAGTTTATTAGGATGTGTTACGAAGTAGAAACTTGCGATAAGCTTCGCTTGGCAACCGAGCTTCAAAAGCTTTCGCGGTAAACATGTTTTAATTTTTGAGGCTGTAGTGGCGCCGGGCACAAATGTTGGACGGTTGTGGGTTCGATTACCACTATATTTAATATTTTAATTTCCTCTATAGTTCTAAATATTAGAACAAGTGAATGAAGTGGTATACTTGGGAAGAATGTTCGGTAGACATGGAGGTTACGAGATAGATGCGAAAAGGCGTATTGCTGCGGTAACAAGGTTAACGGAGCCTTAGCTGCATTGATGAGACGGCGAAACGTCAGTACAGCTGCGCGTTTGG
>DWAO01000460.1:0-25629 GCA_018230605.1 Heliconius congener
TTGCTCATATTCGTTCAAATCTAACGGCAGTTAGAGCGTACCTATTCTTAGTACCTTAATATTGCTTTTTATGAATAAATCACAGAAACAGCGATTTTTGAGTTATTTCTTTATTTGATTAAGCGTGCGATATTTGAAAAATAAACTCCAGCTTATATATATAAGCTTTACAAAATTAAAAAAGAAAACTATATTAATCTATTAATAATATCTAAAGTTTACTTACAGCTAGGCGAGTTCTCCTGTGAATCCCTACACCTTGCTAATATATCGCCGGCCACTAATTCCAAGTCAGCACTGGGAAAGTCCTGGCCGTCGTCACTCACCGACAGGAAAGACGCTACGTCCGAATTGTATGCCATTGTTTCCACTATCTACGGATAAAACGAAGAAGAAAATAAACCAAAAAATTAATTAAATATTTAAATTGGTTTTAATTTTACAATGTATATATATACTTATGTAGAATAAGGTCAACAAGTTGTGGCCGCCCTAAAGTTAGTTATTCTGAACATTTGCGCATTGTTCACTTGAAAAGAAAACAATCGAACGAAGAAATAAATAATAAATAATTTTAGGGCTTTCCTAAAACCAATCTGCGCAGGGTGGTCACGACTTATTGGCCGTACTGTATAGATGTAGACAAAATCCCTAGAGGACACTTTGTTCGTAAATTTTATCTTCAATGAAAATTTGCGTAAGGATTTGGCTGATTAGACCAGAGTAATAACAATAAACAAATAACAAATACTGAAAGTAAACGCTATGGAAACGGTTGTAGGTTTAGAGTCCACTTTTGAGATGAAAAAACCAATAAACTAAAAAAACTCATGACTTTAGTTATATAAACATTATTTCATTAGAAACAAGCAACACGCACTCTTACCTTATGTAACTCGTTGACATACGACGACATCGCCTCTTCAGGTGGCATATCGCCCAATTTCTTCCACGCCTCCCATTTTGCTCTGATATCATAAACAATTTATACAAAGTTTAAACAAAAGATCTAAATAGATGTGTAAAATTAGGTACTAAAGTGCGAGTTTGTACCGAGGGTTTTGTATAAACATATCTCCATAAGTCCTCGTATACTTCAACAGTCTACTCATACATTTATTTAAAAAAATAAATTAATCAGCTTCACGCTGTATCCCGCATACCGCAGGGTAGGCAGAGGGAACCGTGTTAAGACATTCCGTTCCTCACCTTGCTGTGTGCGGTATACAGCGTGAAGCTCATTTTATTTATTTTGATTTAATAGTTTCTATATACACTTGTTGATGAAACAAACAAATGAAGCTACCTATTGACAACATCCCAGAAGCCAGGCTTGTCTTTATTGCACGGCCCCTCGGTAGCCTGCTTGAAGTAGCTGTAGAAGCGTAACATCAAATCATTGCTGGGCTGGTACGATCCTGATGACAAAATTGAAAAGAAATTAGATATTTTTAATACGTTTTCTAGTAGATAGATATCTCAATCTATCTATTTATTAACTACTCATATGTAAGTCAACCGCAGTTGTATTTTTTTGTTTGCGTGCACTACCGTAATATCCCGTTTTTCTTGTTCCACAAGAAATTTTGTAGTTGCCCTTGTAGTATGTTTGACTTGAAAATCCACAAAGACATTCAGATATAATAACAATACAAAATTTTCATTTACAGGATCTTGTTCTCTCCAGGATAATCGCGACGATAATATTATTTATTCTAATTTCTTTTAAACTTATCTTACTACAGCAAAGTAAAAAAAAAATAATGATTTTAAGTCTTGTTGTATGTTCTTTGGTGACACAAATTTAAAATAGTAAATATAATGTCTTTGCTACGGAAAATTAAAAAAATGGTATGAAAATAGCTAAAGCGAGTTTAAATCTCTGATTAATAGGGCCTTAATAGGAAATCGTTAATGCAGGTCAAGAAACAAAATGTTTAAGGCTACATAGGCATATTGGGTAAAAACATAGTAGACTAGACGACGTCGTGACACAGTTAAGAAGTATAAAAAAAACAAGATAATTTAGGCTTAGCAGTTAATACTATGTTGTCCACATATACACATATATGCCTTCCTCCAAAATCAATCAGGTGCCTCGAAGGTTAACTCAGGTCTCTTCTTACCCTTTTTACTTCTAATATTTTTTAAATTTCACTTATCTGCATTCGAAACATATTATAATCTTTATTGCACAGATAAAATAAAGGTAGAGGGAAGATAATGTTAAAACACTCCGCTTTTCATCCAATTTTCGAAACATTGGGTTTGATTAGCAGAACTCAACACCAAGCTTAGTGTTGTCACCAGAGCGAAGATATGAAAATAATTCGATCCACAACTGGGCATTGAATCTGCAATCGTCGCGTTTGGCCGTGCCCTCGCACTACGATAGTCTGAACCACCTCACCATTCACTCTTGACATATCTTATACATATTTTTTTTTTTCATTTAAATTTCTAACGTGTTTAAACCACCTGAACCTATTTCTTCATTCTTACCTTCACATTCTATCTCGTACCAGCCACTCTGTGTATCATCTCTTTATTAAACTACAACAAGTAATGGCTATATTTTCTTATTACTATACTGGAGATCAAAATGTTAAAGATCAAGTGTTATAACAATTTTATAGTTAAAATTAAAACTTCACTCTTGTAACAATAACACAATGGTAATACAATGCTTATATTTAATTTATGCCCTAACGATATAACTTTTAATGTGTAAAAGTAATTCTGTCAGAATTTTTAGCTTCATAAAAATAGCAAATAGGTGTAGGCCAGTCGTAGCGCAGCGGCACGAAGTGTGACTGCAAAACCGACTGGTTGTGGGTTCGATCCCCACTCGAAGAGATGAAATATTTACTTAAATTTATATTTCCAGCAGGTTCAGCTATCAGCTTCACGTTGTATCCCACACACAAGGTAGGCAGAAGGAACCTAGTGTTAAGACATTCCATTCCCTACTTTCCGCCGAAATCTGAAGACAATGCGTATTGTGTGGCGGAACTCAACGCCGCGCATTTACTCCACACCAGAGCGAAGAAATGAAAATTCAATTCAAGTAAATATTTCATTTCTTCGAGTGGGTATGGAACTTTCAATCAGTCGTTTTTGCAGTCACACTTTGTGCCTCTGAGCCATCACTGGCCTCAAGGTACCTTATATCTTAACATTAGGTCTCTCGTCTAACCCTGAAATTTTGCCTACCTCTGAATTTGGCGGAAAACCGTAAACAGATTGTTAAGACACTCTATTGCCCATTTCCAGGACATTGAGTGGTGGAACTCAACACTTACCTTTTTCCTCTTACCAAAGCAAGGAAATTAAAAAAATATATCCAAATTAACATGGAAGAAATCTTTCAAAATATTAATTGTCATTATTTTTCTTTCGTAAGTGTGGAATAACACTTTAAAAGTATTAAAGTAGAAAGATAAGTTAAAATTAACATATGCGCCAAAAAAAATCCATGCACTAATTAACAGCGTTTTTGCATACTATTAAAAAAAATCAAACAAAAACATTACGTGCAAAGTTAAAGTTTTATCTATATTTTTTGTTAAACTAGAAAAATAAGTTAAAATTAACATATGCGCCAAAAAATCCACGCACTAATTAACAGCATCTTTGCATACTATTAATAAAACAAAAACATTACGTGCAAAGTTAAAGTTTTATCTATATTTTTTTGTTTGAACACTACGGAAACTGGGTTTATACTAGTTTTTAACTATTTTATTGTTATTTTTCTGTTACTCGTACAAATAAGTCTCACATAAATTTCACTTATCTGCATTCGCTGGGCTAACGGCTGGGTGAGCGGAAAGAACCTTCTGTTAAGACTCTCTGGCTTTCTCTCGGAACCCAACGCCTTAGATATTTACTTGTATACCATTTATCATTGTCAATGTTATTACCATTCGTAAGATCATTATTATTTCTATCTCTCATCATTTGGCCACTGCTGACTTCTACAATAGCACGCTACTGAGCTCGATCATTAAATCATCCTTTCCATTTTTCACCGTTTACAAATTCTTTTTAATTTTAATTACCGTCTATCAAAATAGTATTTTTTATCAGCTCTATGCTGGATCCCGCACAGTAGCGTAGGCGGGCGAAACCTAGTGTTAAGACACTGGATTGTATACAAAGCCCTAAATGTAATGCTAGCCGTAATTTGAATTAACGCAAAACAAGATTCTTACCACAGTATGCAAGACATTTCGTGCTTCACTTTTCACACAATTTCTATTTACAAATAAACAAATTGATACGATTATACTAGAAACTTTCGTGGTGGAGCAGGACAGTGTCTAAATGTAAATACGGCAGATGTGGGTTCAATTCCCGGGCGAAGAACATGAATTATTTTGATTTCCCCGCTCTAGTAACCAGACAGCGCACGGCGTTCACCAAAGTCATAAAATCATGATATATTGCAATCAGCTTTCACTGTCACCACTATATAATAATTGTGTCGCATCAAACGACCACAAACTTTCGCTTTTGCCAAACATTCAAAAATAAAATAACAGTTTTGTTTTTTTTTTATACTGTACTACAAAATAATGTAGAATCTCTTGTCTTGGTTTAGTTAAACATAAGGTTGTGGATTCGATTCCCACTCAGGGAAATTAAATATTTAATATTTTCATTACCTCGCTCTGGTAACGGGTGCGAATGTATAAATGACCGACCCTCTATAATTAAAAATACAAAAAAAAATCTTGAGGCAGAAGGAGGTTGAGGCCGGAGCATTCGCATTTCGTGCATTAGTCTTTCTGTTCTTATCCATACGACGTTACGGGTTGCAGAACCTAACACGGTACACGACTTTTTTGAGATGAACCTATATCCTCATCATCACATCTACGATACGACGTCGCAAACAAACACACATACATTTTATAAATACACTTGTTTTCACCTACGATTAAAATAACAATCTCCAATTTATCATAATATGAATACTACATCTAATTACAATGTAACATTGAGACTGATTAAGTAATATCAGTTAAGTAAAGCAGGTATATTATCTTGCTAACCACTAATTGGACTAGACAAAGCTCGTTAAGTTCGCGGTTGACCGCAACCGTTGGTCAAAATTTTTAACTTTAAACCTTAAGATCAGATTTTTCACCAAGAACTTGGCTCTATTAGAATTTTTACATTTATTATAATAAATTAAGATAATGAAATGATAAAATATCTCAAAAATGTTGTTATATATAATTCTGCACTAAAGTAAATACTTTAAAAACGTTATCAACGTATTTAATTTTTATACTGTTATACAAATTTTAAGGCTATGTTAATTCACGTTAATCGTTTTGCCTCGGGCGTCGGCAACTTATTTCCATATGACCATGCAGGCAAAACCGTAGGTTTAAGTTAGTTTTTTTTATTATGATTTCAGTGCAAAGTTAATATTAATTAAATAAAAAATCTTTTTTATCTTTAAGTAAATTTAAAATCTTTTTGGCTTTAAGTGAGTTTAATATCTTTTTAGCTGTACTAGTTAAGACGCCCCGTTCGATGAAATTAACATCGCGCTTTGTCTTTTGCTTTAAATCGTTCCACATTTTCTCTGGAACCACGGATTTCAGATTTTAAAAGCTGAATTTAATTTGTAAAATAATACAATCGAATAAAGAACCTCCTCCTTTTGCACAAGTCGGTTAAAAAGTATGAGTGTGAAGTTCTAGAATATGGTTTTCAAGCGTGAATGAATAAATTTGCTCAAAATCTATTACAATATATTTTTAAGATCGAAAAAATAAATTAAAAGTGCTACAGTACAATATTCCTAAGCTAAGCACTATGATATAATGTATTGAACAGAATTTTAACAACGGCTAAAAGTGAAGTCGTTCTGTGTTAAATATTCATCAAGTCTTACCCAATGGCCACTTAAAACGACAATGTTTCTATCGATTTTGCTGTTTGTCAGCAATGGAAATGGAGGTCATGGAATAAGTAATTCAATTGAAAAGAATCGCGATATAATTCTTATTTTTTTTAATTATCACGTATCTCTTTTTTTCAGTTTCACGCTGTATCCTATTGTAGGGTAGGCAGTCCGTCCGTTTGCCACTTTCCGACAGAGTTCGAGACATTGTGCATAAGTTAACGCCACGTTTCGTTAGAGCGGTGAAATATGAATATATATATAAAATAATATACTGGAGCGAGAAGCGAACCCACAATCATTGCGTTTGCAATCAGACACTGTAACTTCGTAACGATAGAAGGCCTTTCAAGAAATGTAGTAGTAGAAAATAGTATTGATTTGATAATGCACGTATTACCTAGTCGCTTACTAGAAACACACATATCTACAGAAATGAAGAAAATTTCCTAAAGATTTTTTACATTATTCGTAAAAAAATATTTTTAATGCACTAGTTCATTCTTTACAGGGACTTAATTTTATGTAAGTAGGTCACATTTATTTATATGATACGATGCCACAGGAAGCCGATATCGTTGTTGTATGTATACTGTGCTGTATTTAACAATGAATTCTCACGATGGCCTAATGGTCAGTTAGATTGATCTTGCGGCAATGCCGGAAGATTGTAGTGTAAGTGTGAGACACCCCGTTCCCATTAAGACACTTCCGTTTCCCACTTTCCGCCGAAATCTGGAGGAAATCAACGCCGCGCTGTGCCTTGTTACCATAGAAAATGAAACAATGAAATGAAAATATTAATGTTTTATATTATTAGTTGATAATATAAATATATCTTGGAGTTGATTATACACTAAATATATTTCCATACAATCTCTTATAATGTGTAAAAAAAACTAAAAAATATATATAACCTACTCTCTCTCTTCTCTTCTCTCGCTCTTTATGGATTATGCCGAGCTAGTAAAAAGTAATTGAAACGAGACTGCTAGTTGCCGACGAGTTTGACAAGGACTCGCTTACTGTAGTCTGTATTGCACAGACTACAGTGAGTGTCGTCTATATCATACTGAGTTCGATAAGCGAGTCCCAAGCTCTTCATACGCTTTATAATTAACTTATTTCGCATCTGGTCAAGCCCTTTAGAAATGTCTACCCTGAATGGTTTAAAAAATGGGAACCAGTTCAAAAGTCAAACTTCACTCGCTCTCTGTGTGAAATTCATTAACATTCATTTATTTTTTATCTTCCGTTCATTCCTCCCTGCTTCTTCCTCATTTTCATTTTACAGTGGAAATCAAAATAGCTATCTTTTTGTATGTTATAGCTACATTTGTTGGTGAAAATGTAAAGCTATTTTATTTAAAAGGAGTCCATGTCGCCTAAACATTACTTGCTCATCGTTCTTTCTCGGTGGAAACCGGGCTTTAGTCGCTTGTGTTCAATAGGTAGTAAAATTTAACATTTTCTTTTTCACACACAAATAATTTAACTAACATAGTAGGGATCATTTCCTTTTATTTTTTGCTTATTTCTTAATTTCACGCTTAATCCCTAGCGGGGTTAGCCGGAGCGCCAAACGCTACGGGCTGTTTATCTCATTCGCTTAGTCAAGGGTCACCGAGATCTCTATTAACCTCTTTTACCAATACCTCTTACTTCAATAAATCTTAATATAATATAAGCTCCATTTCTCTGATAAAATATTAAGGAAATGAAAGAAGGATTAAGAACAGGGAGACACAATTATAAACGCCATCATGGCGCAGTGGGTCAGCTTCCGATTGTAAACGTAATCATTTTGAGTTCGATTCTCATTCAAAGGAATAATTCGGTAAAAATATTTAAAACAAATTAAAATCAGGCCAGTCGTAACGCAAGGGCACAAAGTATGACTGTAAAATCGACTGGTTGTGGATTCGATCCCCACTCGAGGAAATTAAATATTTATTTACATTTATATTTTTATTTATTCGCTCTGGTGTCGAGGCAAAGCCTGGCGTAGAGTTCCGCCACCTAACACGCAATGCCTCCAGAATTAATTATTATTTATAAATATAATATTAATAATAATATTTTTGAAATAATATTCAATATATTGATATATCATAAAATCTTAATAAATAAGTGAATAAATAGACTAGCGTAACAACATTCATTTCAAGTTTTAATTTGACCCTGACTTATTATTGAGGTGAGCTTATAATTAAATGCAAATGCAAATGTGTTTTAATTATTCATAAAATAACATTATTTGATTAAAAAAAAGTGTCTCGCTGTATCCTATGAGTCTGCTACCCTATACTATGCATAAATTTCATCAGTTTCACGCTCTATCCCTCACATCGCATCCTGTTAGACGTTCCAAATCTTTAGATATATTTAAAAAATCTGTGAAAGAATGTTATTTTAAGACTTGTTTGTTCTTTATAAAGATATTTACTTTTCCATTTACTTATTAAAGTAAATAAATAATTATAAATAAAGCGCAGGGTAGGCATAGGAGATCTGCCGTTAAGACACTTTGTGTCCCACGTACCGTTTAATTCTCCTGACATTGCATGTTAAATGATGTTAAATAAACTCAATGCCCCGCTTTTCTTATCGAAACCAGGAAATAAAAAAAAACTCCTTTCTCCGAGTGGGTAATCGAACTTCCAATCGTCGCGCTTTCAGGCGCCATGACGATGTCTATTTCACTAGAGGACGCGTTGACGCGTAAATAATGTGCGTTGCCATAACAACGTGTATATCACTTTGTAAATACAGTGTATAGTTATATTGTCAAATGCATGCACTTTCGCTATTTTTATATATTTAAATAACTAACAATTTTTAATAAAGGAGGGGGATTTTATTGTTACATAAAACAAGAAAAATTCAGCTTCAAGTTGTATCCCGCACGCAGCAGGGTGGGCAGAGGGAACCTAGTGATAAGACACTGCGTTGATAAAGGAAGTGTCTTAAAAGTGAAGACTTCGCCGAATTCTGGAGTTATTCCGTTGTTGAGTTCCCCCACTCAACGCCGCGCTTCGCCTTGACACCAAAGCGAAGAAACGGAAATATAAACTTAAATAACTATTCCATTTCTTCGAGTTGTGATCGGACCCATAATCAGTCGCTGTTACAGTCACACTTTGTGCCCCTGCGCCACGACTGGCCTCAAAACTTTTTAAATCATTCATAAATCACTTTAATCGTGTCGTCTTCGCTTTAACAGTGTCGTCGATTAAGCGTGACCGTCCTTAAGTTAGCTGTCGAGGACTGCGCAAATTTGATTTTAGGCTTTTTCCTCCCAAGTAAACATTGCACAAAAGTTCAAAAAGTTAGCCACGATTTGTAGACGTTATTGTATATTTTAATTTTTTGTATGCTGACTACTGAAACTCAAACGGTGTTGGGTCACCTGGTCAATTCTGTGAGTCTATGACTAGCCACAAATACAATTAAATATTGAATAATTAACAATCAAAACACAAAAACAGTTCAACCGCAAAGCTATAGTTTATATAGCCAGAAATTTAACTTTAAAATGTATCCCACTCATAGCAGTATATGCAAACAGAATCTAGGAACCTTGTTCGAAAACCACTCCATTCCCCATCAAGATACTTCCATTCTCCAATTTCCGACAAATTCTTGAGGTGTCGCGTGTTGAGTGGTAGAACTTAAGACCACGCTTTGCCTCGTTACCAGAGTGAAGAAATGAAAATTTTAATATGCAATTATATAATACATCTATATTACAATGAAAACATTTTTTTTTATTGTGAACACCAACTGATAAGAGATCAAATTATTAAGATAATAAATTATTTTTAATTTCAATGAGTAAAAAAATTATAAGCAGGGCCAATAACATGAAATTAATTGCATTCCATAGTATTAAAATTTACAACCTAAGTTAAGAGAATATCCTATACATCTATTATGTATTGACAAGTAAAGAATTAAAATTATCATATCATACTAGTTTTTTATTTTCAATTTCTTAAATGGAAATATCTAAGGAGTTGCATATGACACATTCTAAGTGCTCTAGGTAGCTTTGACCTCTATAGTACAGTGAGTTAAATCAAAACAATGTAAAGTAATTATAGCCTTTAGCCGTCTTCATAAATGGGCTATCCTGTCCTGACAAAAAGTAATACCAGTGATGTCAGTTGTGGTGTCGGGGCACAAGTGTGCTACTGTAAACGCGATTAGTTGTAGGTTTGATGCCCATTCAAGGTAATAAAGCAATGCCACATTACCAGGGCAAGGAAAGGAAGAAGATGTGTTGAGTTTAGCCACTCAACATGCTATACCTCCAGAAAGAATTAGTTTCAACTAAACAAAATCCTCAGTTTTATAATATTATTTCAGATACATTAATATTTATCTATAACCATTGGTCACAGACTTAGATGTGATGGTTTTGGGTTCAATTTCAAATTGGGATAAAAATTATTGTATTATCCTTAGTTACATGGTAGTCCAAAGAAAAGTGTAGTGTTGGGTTATACCATTCACCAGATAGTTAAAAATCTAATGAGAAAATTGTGAATTTATCACAAGGTTCTAATCCTTTTCTTTTGAAACAGAGACGGAAAAATACATACAATAACAGTACCATAATAAATTGTGCAACATCTGATTAAGAGAAGACATTAAACTACATAAAATTTGATTGCTTCCTTGAAACAATGGTTATGTAAGAGACAAGCTATATGTTAAATCAATATTTACAAATGAAAATGTCTTTAAAGTTTCTAGTTATACAAATAATATGTATAGTATTGTAAACTTTACATAGTCAAATAAACAATTTGCTGCACTTACGTTAGTACATGTATGCACAATCATTAAAGATATTATTATGTAGGCTTTTTTTGCTTTCAGCTTTTGTTACATATAACAAGATAAGCATAGGAAGCTTAGAGATACAATATTTTATTCTTTACTTTTAATACAAAGCTTTTATTAATACAAAGGCACATTACAAATAGAAATTAAACTATGTTGATATAAAAAAATACAAATTTATTTCAAACCTAATGAAGATAAAAAGTAAACAAACACATAAGTTTGATTAACGTATAATGGAAGATCAGAATTACCATTCAGTACACAATGTAATTAAATAAAAATACAATATATGGCAAAAAAAACTGCCATGACAGAAAAAAAATATACATACACAATATTTGCACTGAATACATTTAATATATTAATGATTTCCATATAAAATGTTGAACTATGATGAACCTAGATATAGATAGGGTATAAAATCAACACAATACAATACGTCTATTAAATAGATGAGTGCAAAAGTGTTAAATAAACAAACTAGTAATAGAACTTTCTACGAAAATACATACCACTTTTAGGTAAACTCCTTATAACGTTGACAGCGGCAGTAAATTTTTCTTCTAGAGACATTTTTGAACAATCACTCACTAAAACAACAAACGCACTTTGGACTTACAATAATATATTACTCAATTAAACTATCACTTTATCCGACATACTAGCTTATTTAATTATTTATAATGTTATGGCACGTTCTAAAATTGTCAAAATTTAATATTTATTAATGAATAAATGGAAAATTAACAATTTCAGTATCAAAACAAGAACGTTGTTGTTTAAAACTAATAAGCAATAAGCAGTCGTGGCCTTCTGTAGAACTAATAGTAAAGTAAAGGAGACTCGATTGATTATCTATCAATTAAAAAAAATGCTAGTGATGTAAGTTATACAGCTTTCCTTTGACAAATGTGTTTTAAAATTAAATTTAAAACATATTTAGCTTTAGAAAAATAGTAAGTTTCCCTCGCTATCTAAACAAAAATCGTTATAATATTTTATCGTTATGTTTTTAATAGATTATTCAGACATATAGACAGCTTCGTATACATTATTAACGCTTACATTAATATATGAAATCAAGAAAGTTGATATGTTTTGTTGATTCGTTTTTTTTTATATAGAATTTAAGACTATTGCTGTAAAATAATTATTGCTGTAAGATTGTTTTTTAAAATATGGTAACTTTATAAATACAGCTGTATACAAAACCGCTGTCCAAATGTGTCAACTGCCATTTTTGATAAAAATAATTCTGGGACTAAAAAATACATTCTCATATATAGTCTATCAGTTAATCGATTTTAAGTAAATTTAAAATGTACGTCACTAAAAAGATGAAACAATGACATAATAAATTTATTGCCCGTATCAAAAAAATACTTCGATACTATTTATTAAACAATAATATTTATTTTTATTTGATAAATATATTAAAATATATATTTACTTTTTATTTAAAAGGCAATTTAATAAAAGTATACCATAGTTATTCAATTTAGGAAAGGTAGGTTTCATTATTTCTGGGTATGTATTGTAATATTGCACATGGCAACAATATCTCCTTGTCAAATCGGATAAAATACCGAAGTTTCTTTTCCTTCATAAATTTCCTTAGAATAAGGTAAATAATCCGTAATTGTCTTAAAAATCGTGTAATATTAGTGATTTATTATATTATATTTGTATTTAGTAGTGTTTTATGGTGCTATTAAGCGAATTATTTCAGTTATTGAGTGTAATAAGTGCATACTCCGCGCCCATTTTTGCGGCATTTGATAGGATCAATAAATTTTATACTATTTTATAATTTACGTTATTTTTATATTTGTAGCTTAGTGTTCCATATTTGTAATTTTTAAATTCATTTATACCTATTAACTTCAAGCAATAAACAAAATAACATCAATAGTAAGTAATAAATGAAAATCACACCAGCATGGTACCTTTGAATGAAATATTATAGATTTCGCATATTTTTTTCTGTATTAGTACAAATTTTATTGATGTGTTTACAAAATGTGCTTGTTGATTAAAAATTATATTATTTTAAGTGTTGATATATGTAACAATTGTATACTCAGATCAAATTACGTTATACATTTTACATAAAAGACACAACTTTAAGACATTAATCCTTGTCTGATCGACCGAAGGTCAACATAATTCCAGAAATCTTTAATTTAGAATTAAAAAAACTATGTAAACAATGATAGTATAGCACTTATGTTATAAATACTCTTAATTCAGAATAAATAGCCTACTTAAGAAATTTAAGTCTAAAGTATCATAAAATTAAAGGCTAATTAAAATTTTCCAGGAACACTAATCAGTCAAAATGCCAGAACTTACAGAATTGGACAAGGCCACCGCCTCAATGACTGAGAAACGCAAGGAGGAGACTGCATCATCAGACAGCGACTCTGACGACACTATCCCAGAATTAGAAGATGCAGGTAATATTATAATTATTATAATTTTTCGTGAGATTCCCTCTGAATGCTGAATAGTTTTGTAGACAAGAAATCTAGTGTTAAGGCACTTTCTGCTCAATTGTTGTAGACATTGCATGTTGAGTGATGCAACTTAATACTATGGTTTGTCAGAGTGGAAAAATATAAATAATAATATAATTATTCAATAGGGAGAAAATTCACAACAGTTGCATTACCCGTTTTCCATAATTATTATTAAAACTCTCTTATTACCTTTTTACCCTTTATTAATATTAAAACACTAAAGATTTGATGGTTGATAGTGTAATCTCTGAAAGTACTGTATTGGATAGTTCTTTTTATAGAGGTAGGTTGTAATATAGGCTGAAAGCATGCAAAGTGGGGCATGCTATAGGTTATAATAGTTTCATACAAGTATGCATATTGCATTTAGAATAGGGAAAGGAACCCTAGTGACACTCCATTTCTGTCACACTGAAAATTTTTCTAGACAGCATGTTGATTGGTGGTACTCATCACCATGCTTTGTCTCACATCAGTGCAAGGTATATGAAAATTTAATAATAAAGTGTGAGAAACTAAACTACAACCATCACTTTACAGTCATATAAACAAAGACCTCAAAACATAAAATAACATTAAAGTTATAAAATCATTTCTAATTTCAGGAGCACCAGGTGCAGGTGGTATCACCAACCCAATTGGTGGTATTGACATTGTATCCAAAGCAAAACAATCACGTGGTGAGAAGAAAGCTCGTAAGATTATGAGCAAACTTGGACTTAAACCGGTAAGTTATATATTCATACAACTTTATGTATGTATTAGATATGTGACTCCATTGCTGTCTGTGTATGAAAAATATATGAGAAAAACTATTATTTCAGGCCTTAAATAAAAAAAATTAAATAGCCCATATTTTTTTAACCTGTCATGGTTGCAGTGGGTGGTTTAAAGAAACAATATCATAAATAGTAATAAAAATATGAATTAGAATATGTAAAACCAATGTGGCTGTCATTAAACAGCATCTGACCATAATTACAATATTTGTGGGTTCATTATCCATTCAAGGAAATTAATTATGTACATTGTATTTTTGTGGTAAAAAGACAAAGCACAGAGTTGAGTTACAAAAATCTTGAAGCTGCTTTTAAATTTTTTTTTTTTTTTATAATCATGTCTTAATTCTAAAATTTCAGGTGCAAGGTGTAAACAGGGTGACAATAAGAAAGTCAAAGAACATTCTTTTTGTGATAAATTCCCCCGATGTGTACAAGAACCCCCATTCGGACACTTATATAGTATTTGGTGAAGCAAAGATTGAGGATCTGTCACAGCAGGCTACCATGGCTGCTGCAGAACGTTTCAAGGCTCCAGAGACGGCGGCAGCTGGCAATGATGCTGTGACGGCTGGCACTGTGAGTTTTTTGTTCTCTGGCAATATTGTTGATATTTTTTTGTGTGGTCTTGCCATTTGATTAATTAATTGATGATTTTTTTTTATCAAATTTAATGTGGGTATTTGATTTGAATAATTATTGATTGTATGATAAATGCTCATTATAAGTAATTTTGAATTAATTATATAATTTTTCTAAATTTTTTTTAGTATACTATAAAGAGTATTATTTTAACCCAATATTAAAATTTCAGACAGTGGCGCCCATAGCAGAGGAAGAAGACGAGGAAGGAGTAGATGAGACAGAAGTGGACGAGAAGGACGTGGAAATCGTCATGACCCAAGCGAATGTGTCCCGAGCTAAGGCAGTCCGCGCCCTCAAGAATAACCAGTCTGATATAGTTAATGCTATAATGGTAAGTTTTTTTAATTTGATTATTTTAAGTTTCATTGCATCCTGCATAGCATGGGTAGAGGGAACACTGCTGGAGAACAGAGTGCTACATACACACTGCCCAATTTTCGAGACCCATGTTGATGGAATAAGGAAATTAAAGTAATTCATTCTTCCGAGTGGGAATCAAACCCACAACTGTAGAATTTACAGGTCAAATGGTATCCCACATCATTTTAGTTACTTGTACATGTTTAAGAAATTTAGTATTTAGATAAATGCAAAAAAACTATTTAGTTAAATGTTAACATTTCCCTGGGAGAAAATTATTGCAAATTTTTATTTAATTGATAAAACAATGTCATGGTTATATGACATAAATTATATTTATATTGAATTATTTTTATATGATTAATTTATTTATCTTAACATAAATATTTAATAAATCGTTTTCTTTCTTCCACAGGAGCTGACAATGTAAACGTTGTAGTCACAAGTGTTATTTTATGTTCCTAGCTTTAAGTCGTTTAAACAGACATACGTCTGTCCTTACATCAGTATATTTCAAAATCCAAAGTCAATCTCAGTGTTGATACCACTGTATCATGATGGATAATGGGATTGTATATAGACATATTTACTTCAATAAAGTGTAACTGGTAACTCTCTATGTGGTTTTTATTTGTTTCCCTGGTTTTTTTAACCTTGACCTGTATCCTGAATATAGTAGGACAGGCAGAGGGAACCTAGTGATAAAACACTCGTTCCCATTGCACATATGAAATGTTTATTTGTATCTAAATCCATATAATCTTACAGTTAATCGACGGATTTACTCAAAATATATTTTTGAGTATTTCCATTGCAGATGTTGACTAAGCCTCATGTAATAGATGAAATCAAAGCACCAGCGAAATTGTACATCTCACAAAGACAAAATGTCCGTATTGATTTTGTCAATTCCTTGAGGATAACCCACCCACATTAACCATTATTGTCTTACAAAAAATAATAAGTTAATTACAAAGCTGCAGCAAAACAACAACCAATAAGCAAATAAAGTCATACAATTTGGCATACCTAGGCATTATTTGGTAAAGGAGTTCATATATTTTTTTAATAATTTATTAGAAATAGTTTAAATTTATAAATATATATATAGAGTTTACATTTTACAACCTACTGAGGTCAGTCGTGGCGCACGGGACTGACTAATTGTGGGTTCGATCTCCACTCAAAGAGACGAAATATTTATTAAAATTTATATTTTCATTTTTTCGCTCTGTTGTCGATACAAAGCGCGGCGCTGAGCCTCCAGAATTCGGTAGAAAGTGGAGAACGGAGTGTCTTAACACTAGGTTCCCTCTGCCTACCCTGCTGTGCTGCTACCTGCGGGATACAGCGTGAAGTTGTTATATTTTTTGAATGGAATGTCCGATTTCAATAATTTAAAAAGTATTTTAAAGATATTGAAATCATTTTTTATAACATTTTATTTAATATTATAAGGATTGGATGGAGATATATGAATAATATGGTTTGACTATTGTTGGCACTACATTCAACTTTTAAAATTTAAAAAAGTAGTTATGTTGGTATAATTATAGTAGTTGGACAAATGGTATCTGACTCTTTTATAGATATTGATATCTTCTATAATACTGTAGAACATTGTTTCGTTCTATCATCAAAAGTTTCTGCAGCGCATGCAATGACAGATTTTTTATGACAATTTTTTTCTCACCTTGGGTTAGATTATTGCTTTTTTATTAGGGATCTATAATTTTTTGAAACATGTAATAGGCTATAATGTTTGTTAGTAAAGAAGCAGCTTTCTAATGGTGAAAGAATTTTTGCAATCGGTCCGGTAGTTTTCGTCTGAAAACAATAAATACAAAAATACAAATGTTTTCTCTTTATAATGTTATTATATATTATTATTATTTATATATAGTATTAGTATAAAAGTATAAATATAGACATTGACAATTATTTACTACAGATAAACATTACCCTATGCAGCATATTAAAATAATATATTGCGCCCGACATCTCGCCTCTCAAACGGAAACTTTAAATAATAAAATAATCTTTCCGTCTGTTGTTATTTGTTATCAATATATTTAATATATAGTCTTATGATGATGTATGCTTCCATGAGTGGATAACTCTCTAATCATATGTACATGTGTACATGTGATCGCGCGTCCACGTGCGATCACATGTACGGGTAATTATATGATAAAGTATAAAATATGAAGATTTAAAATGATATGGCTAATTATGTCATTACAAATAAGAGGGGAAATATTTTTCTTTCTTATATCCTTTAAAAAAAATTTTATTGAATACGTTTGCGTATCAAGATTTGGACCTGGACCTCTGACACACCATTCACGCCATCTGAACACTTAGTAATATATTTTTTAAGCTACGTTGAAATTATTATAAACCTGTTATAACTTGATGATAAATATACGTTATATTTAAAAAAATAACAAGAAGATAAAAGCCTTTAAATCAAAAAAAAAAACATCAAAATCGGTTCACTTATTCAAAATTTCTGAGCTAACAAACATAAAAAAATACAGGTGAATTGATAACCTCCTTGTCTTATAGAAGGCGATTAATAAACACAAAACAAAATGTATTCTATAATAGAATACTTTTAGAATTCTATTACAGCACTATAAGGACAGATACATAAATGCCAAAGTCAGCTAAATGTCATTATCAAATATCAAAATATATTAGTTATCTATGCTTCAGTTCATTTGTTTTTACCTATCTTGGTGAAATGAAGATTTGATTGTTGAATCCATTTTAATCCTGAGTTTGTGCTGTTATAATTTTGTGAAAAATGGCCATGTTTCCAGGAACAGTGGCCTTCGATGAGTTTGGGCGACCATTTATTATTTTAAGGGACCAGGAAAACCAAAAACGGTTAACCGGTATCGATGCTCTTAAGGTAATTTATTTATTTATTTTCAATAAATTTAATATTAGAATTGTTAGTAATAATAACCTAAGATCCTTCTTTAGTCCTAAAATAGACAATTTGTTATATATTGATTATAAATGATACTAAAACACAACCTAACATAAGACTAGCCTATTTTAATCTTACAATTATATATAAAAATATTGTAAAAACATTGAAAATGTTATTCTATCTTGTAGTTTTCTTTCCATATAATCGAAATATATATATATATTATGACAATAGCTTGTAATTCTAGAGAAAAATCATGTTAATTTTTCATATGGTGAGTCACATGACGAACTATCAAAATTCTATTTTACATAAAGTAAAGACGATTAAAAAAATTAAGTTGTAAATGACCGATCTACATGCATTAAACTTAACTCCTACTTTATTTATGCCATTTGAACTATTATCAGTAAAAAATAAGTTTACATTTATATATATATAAATATTTTTAAACTATATTTTTTTTTAACTAATATGTTATGAAATGGATGCTGATGATGATAATATAATAACACATATAGTATTTTGAATAATAATGAAATTTTCCTTGGCTGTGTCTGAAGTGATCCATTTTTCACCAAAAACAACAACTAATTCATTATTATAATATTTGCCAATAAATTGTCTATCATTAAGAAAAAATCTTTTACAGTCTCACATTCAAGCCGCAAGGCAAATAGCAGGTATCCTTCGCACATCCCTTGGTCCAAGAGGCTTAGATAAGATGATGGTATCTTCGGATGGTGAAGTGACTGTCACTAATGATGGGGCCACTATCCTTAAACTCATGGATGTAGAACACCAGATTGGTAAACTTATGGTGCAACTTGCTCAGAGTCAGGATGATGAAATTGGTGATGGAACTACTGGTGTCGTTGTGCTGGCTGGTGAGATTTTTTTTTAAAATATATTTTAAAAGAATCTGGCAAGAAAGCCATTATGGGTCCCTAGTAATGTCATATTTTAAAAAATTGTTTTAGTTAACTAGAAATTTTCATTTTATTTCCTTAGGTGCTCTCCTGGAACAAGCATCAAACCTATTAGACAAAGGCATACACCCCATCCGTATAGCCGATGGTTTTGAAATGGCTGCTGCCACTGCCTTAGCTCACTTGGACAGTATTAGCGAGGCTTTTCCAGTAAATAAGGCCACCAGGGAACATTTGATCAAAGTGGCCATGACTACACTTGGTAGTAAAGTTGTCGTGAAATGTCATAGACAAATGGCGGAGATTGCTGTTGATGTGAGTATTCAATTTTTTAATATCTCTGATTTAAATAATAACATATAATATATTAATATCTTTTTCTTGTTATAGGAATTTTCATTCTTTTGATATATAAAACATTTTTCATCCAACTAATGTTCATCTCTAAAAATATATGTTAAATTTTATTCCAGGCTATCCTATCAGTAGCTGATTTAGAAAAGCGGGATGTAAATTTTGAATTAATCAAAGTGGAAGGTAAAGTAGGTGGTCGCATGGAAGACTCAATGTTGGTACGCGGTGTTGTCATCAACAAGACCATGAGTCACCCACAAATGCCAAAAGTTTTGAAGGTTTGTTTTGTTTCTTGTTGTTTTATTTGATATGGTTCAAGGGAATTTTGTGGTAGTGACGTTTTTTGTTTGGTAAATACGCAGGTTTTGTATGTCGGTACAACATTGTATAATAAAAACACAGTAATCTCTCTCCCTGCTATGCGCAGGATACAGAGTGCAGCTGAAAATGAAAATTTATTCTGTAGTGTTATTTAGTGTGCTTTGTCAGAAGAAACTGTAAAAGTTGTTGTGGAAGCAGTGTCTGTGACTTGCAACCCATTGTATGGGTAGGACAAGGGGACCCCAAGTTCTACTCTCTAGTGACACCAAATAGAAAAAAATCAACTTGTCTTTCTGAGCTTTCAAAATGTTCTAGAAAAAAAGTTTTAATTACATAGAGGTTTCACAGTTATACCTCTTGCTCCTTTATACTACCTACTGATTAACACTAAAGCTATTCGTGGTCAGTATGTTAGTATCTTCAGAGTATTCGCTTTTTATAAAATTATAATTCTTCCACAGAACGTAAAACTAGCAATTCTGACCTGTCCGTTTGAGCCCCCTAAGCCAAAGACCAAGCATAAGCTCCAAGTTGGCTCCGTCGAGGAGTACAGAGATCTTAGGAAGTATGAGCAGGAAAAGTTCCTGGAGATGGTCAAGAGGGTCAAGGTAATATAATTTTAAGATATTATTTTAAAAATTAAAATATGTTTTGGAGCATTCATTTGTATGTGTAAAGAATGGTTGAAGAAAAAAATTAAGAAAAGATAATATTCTAAAATATTTTTTAAATTGTATGTAAGAGAAAATCATTAGCAAATAAAAAATAACTTGTTCTTCTACTAAGTTTAAATCTTTTAAATAGTATGATTGTTTTCTTAGGTAATCTTTTTAATCATACTAATATTATAAATGTGAATGTAAGTTCGCTTGTTATGATTTAATGCCAAAAGTTCTCAACCATTAATCACAAAACTTTGTACACTATATATACAGAAGTATAAGAAAGGATATAGGATACTTTTTATTAAAATAAAAAATAAATATAAACTATTGTCCTGTGGCGAAAGTGAATCTGCAATTGAGTCTCTAGTTATATGTATACATATAATATGTATGCATTTAAAAAAAATATTCCTGCATAGAATTTGTATTTTTGGTTTCCTGAATAAAACTTTTCATAGTTTCTAGAAATTTACTCTAAAAAAAATGTTATAGTTTTATTTTAATTTCATTTAGGCAATATGCTAATGGGGTTTTTACATTTTAAATCATATTTCTTTCAACCCTAGATTCCCTCTGCCAATCTGCTATATGCGGGATACAGCGTAAAGCTATAAAAATACTATTTTATTTTTACCTTTAGGATGCTGGGGCAACCCTAGCAATTTGCCAATGGGGCTTTGACGACGAGGCCAACCATCTTCTCCTCGCCCAAGACCTGCCGGCAGTGCGTTGGGTTGGTGGACCGGAGATGGAACTGATAGCGATAGCTACCGGTGGCAGGATCGTGCCACGCTTTGAGGAACTGTCTCCAGATAAGCTGGGCTCCTGTGGACTTGTCAGGGAGTTAAGTGAGTATATTCTATTAAGTGTATACTTATCTAATGTCAATGGCCTCTAGCATCTGTCTATAAGAGATATGGTTTTCCACTTGACTCCTTTTGTGGTCAGATATAGTTTGGTGTTAAGTTTCGCGTCTCGTTTCCGGGAAGCAGAGAACAGAGTGAAAGGTACCTGTTTCTCTGTCTACCCTGGCAACTGCCAACAATCAATTGTTACCTGGGATCCCTTTGTCCCTGTTTGAGACAAGGAGTAAGTAAATTTTATTTACCCTTGGGCTTGTTATGATTGTATTTAAAATATTATGATAATAATATGGGGTCGGTTGTGTGGGGCCCAAAGTGTGATTGTGAACGTGACTGGTTTTGGGTTTGATCCTCACTCAAGAGAATGAAATATTTATGTACATTTATTTTTAAATTCGTTGGCTCTTGTGCCCAGGTAAAGCGTGGCGTTGAGTTCCGCCTCTCAGTTCCGCAGTGCCTCCAGAATTCGGCAGATAATGAGGAAAGGGACATGGGACTTCTGTTAATGTGATGGTTGCGGGTTTGTTCCCAACTTTGGTTTATGTATTGTTTTTTTTTATTTGTTCACTTGTTTTCCGTAAAAAGGTATTTCAGTATATCAACAACTTAATACAATATTTTTTTATTGTGACATTGAGCTCCGCCCACAACATAGAATGTCTAAAATTGAGTGGAGAATAGACTCTTTCATTAGATTCCATCTATCTCCTCTGCTATGCTATGTTTTAATAAAGTGTATCCTAACAAAATTAAGTATTAACATAGTCTATTTCTTTATATTCCAGCCTTTGGAACATCCAAAGACGAGATGCTGGTCATCGAGGAGTGTTCCAATTCCAGAGCAGTTACAGTGTTAATGAGAGGTGGTAACAACATGATAGTTGAAGAGGCGAAGAGATCAGTGCACGACGCACTTTGCATTGTGCGGAGTCTTGTTCAGGTGAGGATTTAATTTTTTTTTATTTCTCTTCTATCACTTCATGCTGTATTCAAAAAAATACTCAACGTCACCTGGCTGGGAGCGGCGAGAGTAACTCGTCCCCTGAAGAAAAATTACGAGCTTTGATGGACGCTCGTGAACTCCCCTCAATGGACATAGTTCAATTGCTTTTATGGTCTTTTTCACCTACATCTACCCTCTTTTACACAAGTTTGTTAACATAATCATAATTTATAAAATTTGCTATTCTGGTGTTGTGGTACAGCGTCACAGTGTTTGACTGTAATCGCGACGGTTGTGAATTCGATTACCATCGCGTCGTTGAATTGCCATTGATCACGCAATGTTTCAAAGATTTCGCAGTACGTGGTTGTGTCTTAACACTAGGTATGTCCCTCGTAACCTTGCACTTGCGGAATACAGCGTGAACAAACATTTTTTTTTATTTTTCTAACACATTTTCTTTTCTTTGGTGTGAATAGTTACGTTTTTTTTTAACGTTAAAATATTATTCTTTCCTCAGGATTCTCGAGTAGTATACGGTGGTGGTGCTGCCGAAGTATCTTGCTCCTTGGCGGTAGCGAAATCAGCGGATAAGCTGTCGTCCCTCGACCAGTACGCTTACAGGGCGTTTGCTGACGCCTTGGAGGCTATACCTATAGCTTTGGCAGAGAATAGGTGGGTTTTGTTCATAAAATATATATTTTGATTTTTTTATTTTTATGATCTCAGTGATTTTCACTGGAGAACTGGATCAAATCAAATTTTTATCAAATTTTGTAATTCATTCTTGAACAATTCCATCATTTTAAATTTATATATATATATGTATATATATATATATATAGCAACATTTTGTCATTAAAAGAATTACTTACAATATTCTAAGATAAAAAATTAATTTATTGTAATACTTTAACTTGTATTCAATCAATTTCTGATAATGGGTAATATAAGAATTAAAAATATATATATTTAATTAATTTTGTTCCAGTGGTTTATCTCCCATTGACACATTATCTGAAGTGAAAGCTCAACAGGCATCTGAGAATAACAGCCATTTAGGCGTGGACTGTATGGGAAATGGTAAATAGTTATTGTGATTTTATTTGTTTATATATAAAAAAAAATATAATGTGAATGTGTCTATGTAAAAGGCTGTCGTGGCTGTAAAGGTGGTGGATTTGATTCCCATTAGAAAACAATATATACCAGAGCAAAGAAATGGTAATATAAAATTAAGTAAATATTTCATCTCTTGGAGTAGGGATTGAACCCACAACCAGTGAGTTTTACAGTCACACTTTGTGCCTCTGTGCCACGACTGGCCTCAATTAAAAATAGCCTATCAACAATTAAAAATAATTTGTTATTATTCCCAGGTTCAAATGACATGAAAGCAATGAACGTGATCGAGTCACTGCACTCCAAGAAACAGCAAATAGCACTGGCGACACAACTTGTCAAGATGATACTCAAAATAGACGATGTGCGCTCACCGGCCGATGGAATGAACTAGAATGTTAGTTTTTAATGTGTGTTAATGTGTAATAATTAGATGTATGTAGGTTTTTCTGATATATGGTGATTTTATTTCTTATTCCTTTTGCGAGTTTGTTTTTTGTGTAATAAAAACAGTATACGGTAGTTGGTTTACTGGAGTCACGCCTTTAAAAATGAATGTTCATCAACTTTAAGATTTTTAATCGTTGCCTTATTATTTTCATTATAGGATTATGTAATTTTGATTATGGAATCCCATTTCCATAGAAGCTTCGGGAATTTATTCTTTAGTGCTACATATACTTCCTAAGGAATGAACGTTAGAGAATGTCAACCATTCAATAATAGAAAAAAAATATATTTAAATATATATATTTAATTATTACACAATAAAAGGAGTTTTCTTTTTTTTTCTAATATTGTACTCTTGCGAGTAAAATGATATTTTTAATTTAATGTTTTATTTTAATGTCGCTAGCTAGCTATTCACAAAATGTCGATCACTATAAATAATAATATATGTATGTATATTACTTATGCATATATATAATACATACAGTATTTTGTATTTTCGGCGTTGAATAATATAGTGTCTGGAGTTCAGGCTTCTCTCTGCCTACCAATATGTTTTTAAGCAACTGAACATATTTTTATAACATATAATTTTAAAAACTGTTCTCACTTTAATCAGACACCATTATAAGAAAGCTTACAAATAATTTGACAACTGTTGCCCTTATTTGCAAATAAGGTAATTTTTTGCATTTGTTGGAGTACAGTATGGTCGACCAGTCGTGGCTGCTCTGTAGGCTTCGCAATTTGATTTTAGGGTTTTTTGTTACTTTTCTTCGCGACTGAACTTTGAGGGTGGCACGACTTGTCGACCCTACTACATATTACACCTTCAATGCAATGCCCTTTAAAAGAAGAACAGAGAGTCACTATGTTTCTTTGCATTTGAATTTAGTTAAAGCTATAAATATTTACAACTATGGTTTTAATGTAATACTCAATTGTTAAATTTTAAGATTAAATTTATTGTCTCGATTTTAAACATATCATTTATTTTTAACCAACTTCTGTAAGAAAAGGAGGTTATCAATTCGACTGTATTTTATATATTTTTTAATAATGAAAACACCAATTTTGATTTAGAGCATTTTGTTTGCTAGTTATATATAACTTACTAGTTGTTAACGTAACAAATTCTAAGTGGTCAAAGTGGTTTAACTATTGTAACTGCATCTCTTTTTAGCGTGGATTTACTTATTGTGTAATATTATCTCTTTTTTACGGTACAATCTGTGTCTTTGTGTGTTCTCCATACAACGTGAAATTATCGAAATAAGGAATGCTCAACTCACACGCTCGGAACGCCGTAAATTAAGAACATAACTCTCTTTAGATTGCAAGTACAGTATGTTATATTGAAACGATCAACGATTCCTCGTTTAATAGACTTACACAAAACAAAAAAATCGATTGGAACAGTAAGCAGTTCCTCAGATTAGTTCATCCAATATTAGGATTTTTTACATGTTTTTAAACAAAACTTTTATTTCATGTTTATCAATTGAGTGTTACGTTATAAATAATATATAAATAAAACTAGACATTACTTATTGAATTGTGAAGTAATGTAAGCTTTTGGTGCACTAATAAATTAATATAGCTAATATATATATTGTTTTATTTTGCCTGTAAAAAAATATCTGTGGTTTGGTGTTGAATACAGATTATAAATATCTTAGGAGAGAACTCCTCATATCTCTTTCGCCTCATTCACTGTCATCAACCTCTTCATGTATGCCCACGTTTGGGAGGTCTTCATGTTTTTTACGTGACCTTCAAAAGTTAATACTTTTCCATCTCAAACCTTTTTGCCATTCTTTCATCACTTATTCGTGCGACGTGTCCAAACCAGCTGAACACGTTGTAAATCGAAAAAAAAAGAAATTCTAGTTTTTATGAATATCGATTTACATATATTTGTAGCTCCGTCCTCCACCTCCCGCCGTTCCGGACATGGCGTGTTGGGT
>DWAO01000461.1:0-25608 GCA_018230605.1 Heliconius congener
ACACCAGAGCGAAGAAATAGAAATATATATTTAAATAAATATTTCATTTCTTCGAGTACAAATCGAACCAACATTCGTCGCATTACACCCTTGTGCCCCTGGGTCACGACGGCCTCATGTGAAATAATTATTAGGTACATACAGAAAAAATATAATTGTATAGAAATATAACTGTGTTCATCTATTTTAATTAAAAAGTCAGGCTTTGCATTTCTTTAAATTATAAGCATAGCTATTTCTCAATCTCTAAATTCTTATCTTCTTTTCTTTTCTTTTTTTTGATCTTTTATTTTCTCTTTTTCTTTTATTTTTTATACTTCTCATACATGGCTTAGGCATGTGAACTTTTAAGGATATGTACGGAAAAATATAATAGGAAGACATGATCTATAATGTTATTGCTTGAAAAATATTAGAATTTTATATAATTTTTTTAAGTATATTATTATTAGGGGCTACATCAGAAACGTCTATTATTTTTAGCGCACAAAAATTAAATGTCATAATTGTATATGTATGTGTGTGTATTCTTGTTTATAATTGTATATGTGTGTTTGTGTGTGTGTGTCTGTCTGTGTGTTCTTGTTCTAGATATTATTTGAGCTATAAATGAGCTTTAAACAAAATGATTCCGTGAAACGCATTAGTTGCGTACCATTGGTGGGTACACACTTTTATATGTCCTAATACATGTATAATAAAGGTCAGAACGGCATGTTGTTAAAATCTTGAAGTATTGTAGCGGGAATAATGCACTGGCGGCAGTAGTTTACGAGGTCTTTCACCCACATTATATAGGTCAGTTAGATTAGCAACGTTCTACGTAGCGGTGACCATACAACTTATATGATTTTTAACTAACTTTCTTGCAATGGGGGTTGCAAGAAAGTAAGTTTCCGTATCAAGAATCTTATTATAAAACAAGGATATATGTTATTTGAGGCCATTCGTAGCGCAGGAGCACACACGTGTGACTGTAAACGCGATAGGTTGTCGATTCAATTCCCACTCGATGAAATTTCCCCACCGCCTAACTTGTTATATACAGAATAAAGCGTGAAGCTTAGAAAGCAATAGAGCTAACGAAACAAAATGACCAAAAAAATATTAATTATTTACTAAAGAACAAATGTAAAAGTACCTCGAAATTTGATTAAAATCTGTCAAATAAATTTAGCAAAACGGAAAACGTACAAACAGTAACCTTAGGATATTCACGAAGTAGTTCAAAGCGATTTTTTTATTTGAATTTTAAAGGAAACAATAAATATTGTACGAAGAGTTGACAGAATTTGTAGGTTAACGATTTCCTTGCGCGCTAAAGTGCGTACGGCTCGCAACTATTTTTGATATGTTATCGCAATATTATGTTAACTTAATTTACGACTTTCATGTCCTACATCTGCTGCAGTCATTTTCATATTTTTCCCCATAGTGGATTTTCTTGAGAACAAAACGGGAGATTTTTTTTCGAGAAAAGAAAAACGTTAATTCATTAAATAAAATTAAAAAAATGTGTGTCACACTGTATTCCGCGCACAGCTGGGTACCCAGTGGGACCCAGTGTTAAGACATTCCGTTCTCCATCGTCCTCCGAATTGCGTTGTTGCGTTGCGGAGGCATTGCGTTTTGAGTGGCGAAAATCAACGCCGCGCTTTACCTCGACACCAGAGCGAAGAAATGAAAATATCAATTTAATTTCCTCTAGTAGGGATCGTACCCAAGTCTTGTGTCCTTCCGCCATGACTGGCTACCGACTGATACAATAAAATGAATTTTAAAGTATAACAAAAATATCGGAACCATATTTTTTTTCTCCATAACCTATACTCAGCATCGAAAAGGTATCTCGATTAACCGTTGTTTAGTTACGTCTAATGTCCCTACAGTTTACGTGTTACATTTATGTCCAAAGGATTTATAGTGTAAAAATGTCCGCAAAGCAGACTAGACCCGCCCCAGTTTCGGGGGTCACCGCCCGATCGTGAACTCTGCACTGCTCAATAGTCGCCGTATTTTAACGGCCGTTTTGGAATTTTACTGAAAATTTACATTTCATTCTTAGAAACTTTAAGGAAAATTGTTGAAAAAAATATATATTAACCTATAGAAATGTATTTGGTGTACTTTACTCTTTTGCGAAACTTATAAACCGTAAGATATATTTTCTTTTTTAACGAAGATAGATTAGAACAAGATATGACCTAAATATTGTATAATGATGCTGTGCACTCATTTTCATAAAAAATCCTTTTCACTAACGCTTCTCTCCCATTCATAACATAATTAAAATTGAAATTCCAAATTACGAAACTTTCAACCGGATCCATTGCAAAAAGGGTTATTGTTAAAGAACTCTGATGATTTAATTCAAACCCTGCCACCCGGTCACAGAACAGACCACGCCATGAAGTCAATGTCCGTGAATGGTATATAGGTCAACTTGAGGCGCCCTGGTGTCTGTATTGTGCTGCTTTGGCAAATCACTTAAAAGCCTATATAAAAAAAATTAAGCTGGTTGTGAACCAGGAGCCTCGCCCCCGTTCCTCTATCATTGAAACCGCTACTGGTTTTTCACAATCATAAATTATTCATAACTTAAACGTGAAAGGGGTAAAACCGACTATCACATGCAAATTAAACATTTTTATTTAATGAATCGAAATTGTAGCTGTAACGGAGTGACTGACGTGTATTGTTATTTTTGACAGGTCAGTCACATTGGCTACCTTAACAGTAACAATAGTGGCCGTTGGCCAGTGGCCCTACGAAAATTGAGGCCGCTTTTTCCTTTCTCTAAATATTGTTTCAGGTATATACATATATTTAAAATAAATATAGTTGCTACGCATCGGAAAGCAGCGAATACTTAACCTCATTAGTTAGTTAACTGCATTATAACTCGTCCATGTTGGATGAACGTTTGACGCTTGCGCCGTGAAGGTGGGAAGGGTCGCGTAGATCTAGCCGGGTTATAGTGATGCACAGTGCGGTGGGCTGCTGCGCACGGGCAAAAGGGAAAGTATTCGCTTCCTGCTCGCACGCGGAAGCTATTAGTTGGTTCTTATACGTAACTGCATTTCGCGACGCGGCGTGCGCCCGCGCCTGCGCTCCGCTGCACTGACTACATCACATCGCCGTACTCGTATTGTTTGTTTTGTTTAAGAGATGTGTATGTTTTAATATTTTGTGGATAATAAAGTTAACGTAATATAGGCTTTACTGTTTTTACTCTTTTTATATGTATTTTTTTTATATTTAACGAATATTCTCTTTTACGATATGTTTAGTTTACGATATGACTATCTATCACTTTTTTTCAGCTGAGCAATCCCTTTATTACTCAGCAGATTAACTTAGTGTTATAAGGCACTATGCCCATTTTCCGCCGAAGCTTGTTACCAGAGCAAAGAAATGAAAATATGAAACAATCATCTCTACGGGTCGAAATCGAGCCAATAACCAAAAACAGCACACGTTTGCAATACTGCGACACGACTTTTTAATTGCTGGCGACATTCATATTTTTTAATCGAAATAACCTAATTATAAGGAAAATTCATAATACACAATACACTACAATACAGTACAATTTAAATTTATTAACAAATATTTCATACAAAAATAAAAAAAAAGCAACTATGATTACAGCATTAATTCTTAGTTACTCTCGTTTACCGTCTAACATAATGGTGCACCGACCAGTACCATTTACCAGCCGTCTCTTCCGCGTTAGATGCACTTTCTCCGCCTTCGCTCTCCCACAACGTAACCAGACCAAAGGTCGAGATTTCACCTGTACTTGACATTTTGTCATTTTGTCGCCATATAAAATAAATAAGTAAGGAAATAAAGAAGCTTGCTTGACTGAGTAGTAAACTAAATACTTTTTTTTTTTTTTTTTTCGTATGTCCAATACATACATACGTAAGCCTTCATTTAAATTATTTTTATTATTTTATTTAATTATTGATTTTTTATTATATTTAATAGTTAAATTTTAAATATTTGATAAGTATTCAAGGATTATTAATTTACAGAGTGAGTGACACTCTTATTAGAACTCTATCTGTCTCCATTCGGCATATCGGTCTCCATTCTAAAATATTTTTGAGAGAGAATTTTTGAAAAAGAAAAAAAAAGAAAAGAAACGTGCCACTACGGTCTCTTGCATAACTAAAGACAAAACAACATAATTAATACTGAAAAGTCTTTTTCTCTAAGATAAATCAGCGAAATTTTTCACACAGTAAGCAACAACAAATATCCTTTGCAACTGGCGATACGTCACTGCGTTTATATCAGGTACAATGCGGATATTGTCGGTTAACCTTCCTTAGATAGAACATACGCAAACCTAACAGGACATAATTGCTATTGTTAGTCTAACTCCTTTAATATAACATGTTTTTGAGCGGATAACTTAGAAACTATAATTTTATTGTATGTTTATATAGCTTTGATTTTTTTATGAAAATTATTTTTAGCGAGGTAGGCGGAGGGAACCTTGGGATCCGTTTCCATTAAGACATTTCCGTTTTTCACTTTCTGTCGAATTCTGGAGGCATTGTGTGTTAGGTGACGGAACTCAACGCCATGCTTAGCCTTGTTACCAGAGCGAAAAAATGAAAATATTAAATATTTCATATCCTCGAATCGGAATCGAACTCACACCCTGTTGCGTTTACAGTCACACGCATTTGCCCCTGCGCCACGACTGGCCTCTTCATCATCATTACTTAAGCAATAATTAATATTATTTTTGCATTTATTTCAATAACTGCAACGAGGTCACTTATTTTAGTAAATGAATCCAGTACATTCGAAACAAAAGCTAGCGCGTTCATTGAAGTGAGTTTAATTTTTTATTATGTTCATAAATATTGATAAATATATAATAATGATCGAAGATACAGTAAATTTTCATTACTTCACTGATGTTTAATGACTGATCTTGAAATGCTGCTTAAATTTCAATGGAACCAACCGGTTCACCTTTGAAAACACAGTATCGAAGATACTGGGGGAGGGTCTCGTAAAACGCATGAGGACTCCCCGAAAACCATGTATGAAGAGGTTGGTGACAGTGGACGAGGTGAAAGAGGTATGTAGAGACCGTAGCGTTTGGCGCTCCGTTCTCTCTGGCTACCCCGCTAGGGATACAACGTGAACTTAAGTGAAGTTAAGTTAGTAATGCATTTAGCATTTAATCTAGCGCTGAAATTCCAGAGCACAATAAATGGTTGTCGTTTAGAATATCGAATTTCTATTAGACTCTCCTGATGTCGTCTCCTCCTGCCTTAAAAACATAATCACAGTCTCGTTACGCCAGAGCCGGTTTCCAGTGCAGTGTTCTTGAATAAAGATCAGTTTGTACGTAAACTGTATATAAAGGAAGTTGTTAAATAATAGAACTAGAAATAAATTAAAATTTAAATATCCCACACAAAACAGAGTGGATAGAAGGAATTTAGTGTTAATACACTACGTATCCCATTTTCCGCTGAATTCTAGAGGCATTGCGTGTTGAGTGGCGTAACTCAACGCCGCGCTTTGCCTCGATCGAAGAAATGAAAATATAAATTTCAATAAATATTTCATTTCTTCAAGTGTGGATCGTTTATTTTATAGTAATAACTATTAAATCATAAAGCTTTAGTTTTATCATGAATCTTCATGCTTCCCTTACGCAATATAGACAAAGAAGGCGTTGTAGTGGGTATCACTATCAATCCAATAAAATATAGAAAACCCATACTGAGTCGAATTATTTAAAATAATTATATGATAAATATGTTTATGCATTTACCATGTTGAATGTCTCTATCAGGTCTTAAAGGTTATCTGGTTTTGTAGTTTCATACTTGTTACATTATTTTTTGTTTTACATAAAAAAAACTGAAATAAAAAAATATATTTTTCCCTCTTTAACTTAAATTGCTATCATTCATTTGCGAGATCTATGTAATTTTTTTTAAAGTTACTGTGTGTTAGTCCGTTACGCAAAAAATTCCCAGCAGTTCTACTGATAGATAAAACAAAACTACTTGAAATATATGTGTTATACATATTTACAATTACACGACGACAAAACGATTTACCTTTTACTTATTTAGAAAAATACTTATGAATTCCTAAGTGTGGAATAACACTTTAAAAATGATTAAAAAGATTTACCTTTTATTCTTTTCTTTTGTGTTTAAATTTTATCTAATTTAGTAGTCTCAATTTTCCTCCTGCTCTTAGCTAACGACTTAATACGAAATACTTTACAATGTGATTTCTCGATAGTATTCATGGAATTCTGCTGGTCTGATGTAAAGTTAAGATGTAATTGAACTCGTTACGCTAACGCTGGATTAAGATGGCACCACCAGCGATACTAAAGCTGATCTAACGTTAGATCTTTTATACTATTATATACTCAAACTATATAGTTGATTTACTTATACGTGTTTGTTAACTAGAATTTAATTTTACATATTATAAAATTTTATATGATATAATTTTTTTTAAAAAGTGCTTAAAATATATTAACTTATTTACCATAATCTTATGATAAGGTTACAAAGAACAGATGAAATCGAGAATAATTTCATAAATAAAAAGCATATTTTTGTTGCCAGAGATATTAGATTACAAGCGAAGAGTAATTTAAGTATAAGTAATTTATATATAAAATATATTTTTCTGAAAGTTTGCTTTAAAGTCGTTGCGTGCATTACCGTGGTCTTAACCCCGAATTTACAGTTATTTTAATGTACTGTCACTTCTTGGTACATTCTTGTGTAGCTGAAAGGTTCATCCTTCCATCATTTTATATTTCAAATTTGACTTGTAGTTGTTCGTTTTAATATTTTTTTTACCTTACACATTATCCTGCTTCGCAGGTTAGACTGCCTTTGCCAGATTCTCGCATGAATTCGAGATACGTTGTTTAAAGTGGATAATTTTTTAAGTGTTGCGTGTTTAGTAGCGGAACTCAACCCCGCGCTTTGCCAGAGCGAAGACATGAAAATATTAATAAATAAAAATTCATTCCCCCGAGTGTGAATCGAACCCACAACCGTCAAGTACAGTAACTTGTTCCCCTACAGTAGCTTGTGCCCCTTCGCCACTTCATTATTTCAATTCATATATTTTATATGTACATACAATCATATATAAAATATATTAATTAGAATATTAAATACGTAAGAGACTAACGGCCCCCGACGCATAGCGCCAGGTGGCTAACTATGTTGTCAGTTTTTCAGCTTTATGAACAACCCTTCTCTAATAAGCTGCCGCAGTTATCGCTATCGAGCGCGTCACCAGGTGCGTCACTTCACTTATTAGAATTTTAGAGCTCAGATTTTTATATCTAATCAAAATAAAGTTGAAATAAAATAAGATTTTTTTTTTTTTGCATTTTTTTGTGTCATTGGGCTACGAACGGGATAGAGCGTGAAGCTAAAATGAAAAAAAAAAACTAAAATCTAGGAAACAAAACCTAATATTCAAAAACCGTGATAAGATCACCAATATCATACATATATCTCCAAAATCCGAACAAAAATAAATTTTTATACATAACATAGATGGAAAATCATATATTTTTATATAATTTAACTCTGCAGTACAGTTTGCAGTTTAAATAAAATTATCAATACGCAACTACGACAGTTACGCAATATAACGTTGGTCGATCAGGGGTTCAATGGCTTATCGCGACGGACGCCAGGTGCACACTTTTCCTTGTTACGATTTTTCGGTTTTTCAGATTGTTTATGTTTTCCAGAAAATAATTAAGAAGATGTACGGTTTTTAGGTGAGAATAATATTGTGGTATCGTCTTTTTTGAATCGTCATTTTTATTTTCCTTTAACATATTTCCATTATTATAAAGATATGATAGTTACTGATAAAGGTGAATTTGTCTTATAATGTGTATGTCTTATACATTTTAATAAATTGGGACTTTTAATGAACGTTAATTATCATTGATGCTTTAGGCTTTAGTGAAATTACGTTTTGATTACTAATTTGTAACTATTAAATAAAGCAAAAAATAAGAAAATAAATGATATTAAATATTTCTTGAATTTTCTGTGCCTAACTAAAATTATGGAGTTGATTATAGTAATAATTATTTTTTCTTCCAAAAAAATTCAAATAATAATAAAAATAAATTATTTTATTTTATTTAATTTTAATAGACTATTAAAATAATTTAAGAGATCTTCTTATAATCACTAAGAAAAGCGTAAGCTTCGTTTTATATTTATTATAGTCTCCTAATCTGTCTGTCTGCTAAATAATATAAAAAACGATGGAATTATATAAAATTGGCAGCCATATTTAAAAAAAAATCCTGTTATATTTTCTGAAGCAGTACTCGGAAATAGGATAATTATTAAGCATTCTTTAAACTAGCTATATTCTCTTTCTACCGTAGTAACTTTAGTAACTCTTCAAATCTTTTTGCACCATTTGTTACGTAATTTACAAATATTTACTAGCGATAGACTAGAGTTAGTTAGAGATAGACTAGAGTTAGTTAGAGATAGACTAGAGTTTTGATTTGCTTTCAGCACAGCCGAATAGGCAGAGGGAACCTTAGAACCTAGTGTTTCGAAGATACTTCTTTTACCATCTAGACACTTCCATTCCTCATGTTTTGCTTAATTCTGGAGGCACTGCGCGTTGGCGTAACTTAACGCTGAGAACTTTGGTACATAAATGTAAAAAAAAGACTGATTGATCTTAGAGGTATCCTTAAGAATTTTAAGGCACTTCATTCCCATTAAGATACTTCCGTTCCCATTGGCCGGCATTGTGTGCTGAATGGCGGAGCTCAACGCCGCAAATTTATATAGATAAATGTTGAAATAAATTAGCTGATCTTAGAAGTCATCTTAAGATCTTAAAAGATTTTTCTAAATATTCTTAGGCCATGATTTTTACGAAAGACGCGTTTTTTAATATTACACTACACACCGATCAAACAATGTCGCGACGGCCTCAAGCAAATACCAAGCAGGCTTAGTTAGGTACCTACTAGGTATACAGCTAGGTATCTACTTTGTAGACAGCCATTTATTTTGCCCCTTTTATTGATTTATTACATACAAATTTAATTTCAACATTCAATAAACGCAAAATGCTTCCAACGATTTGAACACCCGATGACTGAACAGGTTCAATGACGTGTGAAGATGCAATGGAATCATCAAAGTGATATCAGATTAAACTGAAAAGTATTTTTTTTTCAACTTCACACCGTATCCCTCATATAAAAGGCTAGGAAGTGAAAAACTAGTGTCAAGACACTCCGTTCTCCATCTTTTTCCGAACTTTCAAGGCATTACGTGTTGAGTGGTGGAAATCAACGCCGCGTTTTCGCCTTAGTACCAGAACGCAATAATAATTATTTTCCCCGAGTGGAGATCGAACCCACAACCGTCAATCACTTATAACATATAACATTTAATTTATGAACATAAAATATTCGCAACATTTCATAGTTTAGTGTAAAATATACGGTATTGAAAAAAGGTGATCGCAATACGCGTACGCAAGAAAGAGATAGCTATACGTTCGTCAGCCCCGCACCCGTGGTAAGGACGGTCGTTGGCCCCGCGGCCGGCGAGTGAACTCCGAATGTGCGTTTATTTACTTGCTGTACGATGTTTCATAGATTAATTCGATCGGTTTCGGCTTCCGTGATTTCCTTCTGAGTGCTGTTGTTCTTTGAAGGTATGTGTGCGTTTTTAATTAGTTAATTTAAGTTATATTATTATTAAGCTTTATGCTATGTAGCGGAACTCAACGCCGCACTTCGCCGCTACATTTTCTAGACTGGGAATCGAACCAACATCGTTTGCAGCCACATGACTAGCCTTATTACTCATTAGTTAATATTGATTACGTTTTATTAACAAAACATTTATATTGTATACTTAATATGAAACTTGATTATATATTTTTCATATAATATATAGTACATAAATACATGTTTGTTATATTTGCAATTTTCTCTTCAATTTATCTTGTAGATAGTGGATGGCCGGACGAGGGTTCTAAGAGTACTGTTATTGTTTTTTTGGCATTAGTCAGCCGGATTACATTACTCTATTCACTTTTCTCTTAGAATTTTTCAATTCCTTAATATTATATACTTAGCTTCACGCTTTATCCCTAGCGGGGTAGACAGAGAGAACGGAGCGCCAAACTCTACGATCTCTACATACCTCTTTCGCCTCGTCCACTGCCATCAACCTCAAATAAAACTTTATTTAACGTTATAAAAAGAGCAACTTAGTAAGGCGAAAACTATTTATCTCTTAGAAAATTAAGAATACTGCGAAATTTAAATAAAATAATTGTATAATAGGGAAAATTTTATAATAAAAACAGACTAAACATTTATAATGAACAAAAGCAAATATTTACCATGAATCACTTCCAGCACCATTTGTTAAATATTTTTAAGTATTATTCACTTGATCGATACAATAAAAACATACATTTTTTTTTTCAAATAAAAAAATGAACTGTCTATGAGAACTAGACAAGCTTCTAGTTGAGAAAATATTTTTATTACAAAATATTTTTATTATAGTGAATTTATATTACGATAAAAATCAATATATCGATTTAATAATGTTCGATTGTAATGCCAACAATGACTACAATTTTCATTATCAAAGGTCTTCGAACTTATTACTTACGACGTCAATTATATTAAAATATTGTTTCGAAAAATAACAGGAGTGGCTAGGCTTTATTTAGCCTGACAAAAAAAATTGTATGAAGAATTTTTCAAGATATTTGTAGATAAAATTCAAAAAGTTGGTTATATAAAATAAAACATTTTTCTATACATTATCGTAAATAAAACTTTGTATACAGTGTTAAACAAAAATATATATAAACTAAAAAATATTCAGAAACAACAAAATGACTGAAATCACCGAAAAAGCATACAAATGAATATGTAAGATACTGAAAAGTAACAAAAAAAAATTATTTCTTTTTTTAACTTTTTGAAGGGGTATTTGAACATAATAATAATAATAATTTACTTTACTCTATTCTCCATATTGTTGCAAAGTTGTAAAAAGCCATAAAATAAATGAATAAAATACCATTAATCAAGTACATATTTACATTATGAGCTAAACCAAAATATTTTAGTATGTAGACGCTAAAGAGTATAGAGTCGACGTCTACGTCTACACAGACGACAAGCACTTGCGCGATGCACTCAAAGGCATTCGCTATAGCGAATTCAATATCGGCCTCCCTGGGATATCTCTCTTATGATTATTTTATAAGTCATTTTATTATATTATACAAGCATATATTGGTAGTGCTTCTATTTTTCTTATAAAAAAAACCGGTAGTGGCGCCAGGGCGCAGGTGTTCGATTGTAATATGACGGTTGTGGGTTCGATTTGCACTCAGAGGAATATTTTAATTTCTTCGCTCTGGTATCAAGGTAAAACCGCGGCGTTGATTTACGCAACTCCACACGCAATGCCTCGTAGAAGAAATGCCTCGTAAGTTCGGCGAAAGGTGACAAACAGTGTTTAAAATTAGGTTCCCTATGACTACCCTGCTATATGCGGGATAGAGTGTGAAAGTAAAAAAATAAAATAATTAATGCTTCTTAGTTGGTATGTTATACTCAAAATATCTAACAAAATTGTATAATATTTCTGCTCTTCAATTGAGTATTCATTATATTTTAACATGTTCAAATTCTATGTAAGAATCGATAAGTCATGTTTTAATTCAAACAATATATTATGTTTAAGTAATAAAAATCACCCACACACACACACGCACGCACACACACGCACACACACACACACACGCACGCACTCATACGTAAGATATAAAGCACACTCATTAAGAAACAAGCAATGGCCGACGCGGGCGCATACAGTGTCACGTAGTCACTGGACGATTGCGTTTGTTTACTGGCCTTATCAATAACATTGAAAGTGTTGTGATACAGTGAATGCTATACCATATATTTTTTAAACGCTTAGCGGAAATTCATTTCTTATATTATATTATTATTATTATATGATAAATTTATGATGTAATGACAAACGTTGCGTATTTCAAGACCCGAAAAATATGTTAATCTAAAGTGTTTAAAAGTAAAGTATAACTCTTAGGACATATTTTATTCGCTTAATATAATCCTTTGCTATTGTATGATATCCGTATTCCATTTCAATTTAATAATACAAATATACAATAATACTTTGTAATAAAACAATCGACCGATCTGAAAAGCAAAAAACGTAAATGAAAAAAATTGACTAACAATCATGTGCCAATAAGATATTTATATAATCACATATCTATATACATCTCCAGAGTGGTGATCGACGTCCTGACTCCCTACTTAACATTTCTTGATTCTTTTACGCGGCTTTATATTTCTTGATATTTTTACGAATTTTAAAGTTCACATCGTTACTTTACACAAACATATAAAATATCGTATCGCATAGTATTCTGTGTAGTGATTGCTTGTTTAGCGGGTTCAAGTTCGGACGACAATGAACTTGGCCGGCCGTGACTCATTGCCGTCACGTAACAAAACCATAAGCGGTGCATCTGCGAATATATCGTATATACGAGCACATCACATGACATGTTATAACGGGATATATTATATAATTATAAACGGATTTTACATTTCAAAAATAAAAGAAATCAGCGTCAAGCTGTATCCACACAGCAGGGTAGGCAGAGGGAACCTAGTGTTAAGGCACATATATAAAAAATGTATGCCTCCAGAACTCGGTGAAAAGTGGGGAACGGAGTGTCTTAACACAAGGTTCCCTCTGTCTACTCTGCTGTGTGCGTAGAAATAAGAAAACGTGAAGCAATTTTTTTTATATGATAAAATTCAAAAACACTATTAATTTATTATATTATATACCGTTGATACACCGTTGATGCTTCTGTTGATCTAGGCTTTTCTTCAGTGGTCAGACAATATAATTAAAATTTTTAATATAATTTAATTTTTGTCCAAAATACTAAGAAATTTAATTTTATATGTTTAATAACCAATAAAGCAAAATAGTTCAAACAAGAAATTAAGAATCTTGCAATGTGGAAGTGTCCATACAATAATAAAAGCTAATTATAATTAATATTAAATTTACGCCTTTTTAAAATTTTAATTACTTTAAACAAAATTATCATAAAACGAAGACCACCTTATATAAATATTCATTCGTTCAGTCTTAAAAGAATGACAGTTAACGTTCAACCTAAGCTATTGGACGGAGACAGCTTAAATTTAACGTATTACTTCCTTGAGGAATTTTTAGAGCATTAAGAAAAAAGAAAAAAGAAAACACAGATTTTTACGTCCACACTAACACAGACGTCGCGTTTTACAACTATATGTAGAAATAAGAAAACCAGTAATTCGATATTCTATGCCATTTACTTATTTCAATGATAATAATTATTATAATACAATTATAATAAATTAAATATAAAAAGAATTCAAGATGCTCTATAAGCACAAAGTTAAAGCAGACTAGTAAGAAAAATACAAAATACAGAATAGCTAGAAATAAACGAATACCTCGACCCTGACATTGATCACGATTAGAGTGGTGACATCATCCTGCCGTGACACCAGGTCTGGTCTAGCTCCTTCAGCTCCGATGTCGTCGCAAATTTATTCATACCAATTCGTAATACTGATAGTAATCTAAACCTCGAATGGATGTATTGGTTCCAAGGTCGCACTAAAAAGATATGGGTTTGAATATGATAATAATCTTTTAACATTTAGATATATACATTTTAATACAATTTTCTTAATATAATCAGTGTTTTTGTTAGTTAATTGCTAGAATATGTTTTTTTTTATCAATAATAGTTACGTCGTTCTTTAACAGCTGGGAAGCGTGTGATTACACTACACGACAGTTGCGAAAGCCTCGATCAGGAAAAATGTTAATATTTTTAATACAACAGGGCTTCGCCCCTAGATCGCTTAGCTCGTCAACCGCTGCTCATTTCGTTCGTTAAAACGATAAAAAATATAACTCGTTAAGAGAAAAACATTTTTTTTATGTGCTACATTAATTTACAATATCATATCAGGAAAAAAAAACAATTTACACTAAAATCTTTTATATAATGAATTACAAACTCAGTTTCTCTTAAAAGATTCTATTACACATCAAGCATAATTTTTTTACATCAAATGACTTAGGACGTGTACAATCATAAGCCAATAAATTAATAATTATATGTAAACTACTTTTTCTGCTTCACGCTGTATCCCGCATATACTCGTAGCAGAATAGGAAAGGGGAAGCCCAGTGTTAAGACACTCCGTTTTCCACATACATAATATAATAGACGTTTTATAAACTACTATACTATTACTAATAAGAAATCTTAAATATATGAAATCCATTTTAATAACCAAGGTGGATGTGAACACAGCAAATTACGAAAATCTTACATAACCTCCCAGCTCTTGATAACGCAACGAACGCTACCTTCCAACTTCGAACCGAACCCCAAATGAAGCCGAAGACGCCCGAAGACCACCGAAGATCTCCGAAAGGGATGACAGGCCGGTACTTTTCATGGAACGCGGAAAACGTCCGCACATGGTTGAAAATACGAGTGGGCATTGACCCCGAGCGCTCATGCCGCCCGAACCTACAGCTGTTCCGAATGTAGCGCGGCGCATCGTTTATTTATATGCCACTTCTATTTATATGCCACTTCTATGTATATGCCACTTCTTACAGCATTTATCTACTTGGAAGTGGATTGTAACACTCCATCTAATGATAGTTTTTTTTTATAAACAATCGTTAAATTCTTCGCGGTGGGATAAGTGATTTGATGATAGATGTTTTTTAGTGTTGTATCTCTATGGGGTTGTTGTTAAATCGGGTCAATAAAATGTAGTAAAACGTTTTGTTGGTATTAAGTTTCAGACCAGCAAAATCAAAGCGGTCATCACTGGTTTATTTTTATTATAAACTCAAAACGCAAAGCCTCTAAAATTCTTCGGATAATATGGGAAAATGGACTGTTTTAACACTAGGTTCCCTCTGTCTAGCGTGCTGTGTGCGCAATACAGCGTGAAGCTAAAAAAATCTATTAAAAAGGGTGATATTGGACTATCGTGAAATTCTACACTTAACTTTTTTTGTTCAGTTTGTTTTGTTGTTGTTGATACTAGTGTTAAGACACTCGATTCCCCACTTTCCGCCGAATTCTAGAGGCATTGTGTATTGAGGGGCAAACTCAATGACCCTCTTTACCTCGACACCAGAGCAAAGAAACAGAAATATAAATTTAAATAACCATTTCCTGCCTTGAGTGGAGATCGAACTCACACTGGTTGTTAGTTCGATGTGAGTTTTACAGTCACACTTTGTGTCCCTACGCCACGACTGGCCTCACTGGACTAAACTTTTGAATAACCAAAAACATTTACATAACATATATGTTGCAATTATACATAGATTCATTTTGAATAGATAATAGTTTTTGCCCACTCTAATGCACATTTAAATCGATGATATGAAACTTCTTGCTTTGAAAATTTTGTAACAGTATTCGTAATGTTGCCTGTAACCTGTGATTACGCCCACTTAAATACGTATTTACACACAAAACTTTCTTTTTTCATATTAATAATAAAGTATTGCCATAATGCTGCAGTTATATTATTTGCATGTTGCAATTTCGGTTTAAGAGAGGATTGGTAAATTTAGAAAAAAAAAATCATTTTACATAGTTTTATGTTCTCTATTTAGCTTTACCTTATTTTAAGCTTAAATAACTGGGGTTATTTACCTGTAATTAGTAAGTTTCAGAGAACAGATAATGTCTTTTAGATGATTAGTTTATTACGAATCTCGGAAAATCCCTTCTTTCGACATTTATTATTTTGTAAGCAAAGTACGTTTTTTTTTATATTTTTTAACTCCTTTACAATTTTGTACTTTTATGTATTTTCAATATAATTTTGCGTAATAAATTAAATAATGCTTAAAAATTTTGTGCACCGACGTTCTTTCTGAAGACTGCTGAATTTATTTTATTTTCAAGATTTTTCTTAAGATTTCGACACTAAATAGCATAATTACTTTTGAAAATCCTTCAATCATTCTACCCAGTACTTACATAATATTTTAAGGAACGAACTCGAACGTCGAATGTCGAATCTCGAACATCTAAACATAGCATCAATAGTAACGTAAAATGTGTGTTTGCATCAGAATTCTTCCGGGAAAAGGCAAATTTCTCAGGAACTGGGTCGTTTTTCAGCTAACCGCGTTCGCCCAAGGATTTATTTCGCGAAAACCAATTAAAGTTGACGCACCGTCAAATGTATGTTACATTCGGTTGACAAATATATTTTAACTTATCGTTTTAAGGAACTTTTGATCATTCAATCCCAAATGGGGAATGGGGACATCCGTGTTTATGATGCGTTTGAAGTCTTTTTTTTTCTTTTTTTAGCTTCCCGCACATAGCAGAGAAGGAGAGGGAACTCACATCACACAAGAATTGCGTGTGGTGTAACGAATTCCGCGCTTTGCCTTTTGCGTTTGATTTAAAAATTTTAAATATTTGAGTGGGAATCGAACCCACAACCTGTCGCACTCACAGTCACACGCTAGTGGCCCTTCGCCACGACTGCCCTCTATCATTTTTTTTCTTTTTGCCTATATTTACTAGTAAGGAAATCCCGCAAGACTTTATGTCTTCCTTACCAGTAAAAGACCTAAAAATAACGCAGTCATATATAAAATTCTTAAAATTTATTCCCTCGAGCAATATTTGAATCTGCACTTGGAAACGCACTACTAATTTAAATATTTTTTTTGATGTATAAGTTCATAAATAAACAATTTTAGTATGAGGTTATCTATACTAAGTGACCTCTTGCGATTCAACTAATAATTACTGTATTTTTCTTACATTTAAATATAGACTTCCATTTACTTACTCATATAATGTTAACATACGACGTAAATTACTTTTATTGTGCTTTTAGTGTTTTTCATTGGGCAATGGACACATCAATAAAGTTTTTATATTTCAACAACTATTTACGTCACATTGTACCTTAATTTATATGGAATGTCTTTATTTTTATTACGCTATGATTATATACTGTTCAACGTGTGTTTGATGATATCGCGCGAGAAAGAGAAGATAAAAGTACTAAAAATACCAAGAATTTTGTACATTTTCCGTTATAAATAAATTGAAAAAGGAAATGGAGGCCGTCGTGGCGCAGTGGCACAAGGATGTGATTGTAACGCGACGGTTGGGAGTTCGATCGCCACTCGATGTAATGAAATATTTACGTAAATTTATATTTTCATTTCTTTGCTCTGGTGTCAAGGCAAAGCGCGGCGTTGAGTTCCATCACTCGACACGCAATGCCTCATGAAGAGAATATTGAAAAATATTTAGTTCTTCACATTTATCAGAAGTCAGCGCTAGTTATATGTATATATATAATAGAGCAAGGCTTACTAATCTGAGGTTATTATTTAATTATTTTAATTTTGATATTATATGAATAAAAAACAAGATTTAAAGATAAAAAAACCATTCTATATTTCTATGAATCACAAAGGGCCAAGTAATGAATTCAACTTTAAGTATATACATATATTAATTTTTTTTTCGGCCACAGTGACTAAACTTGCTAAACGTTACTCATTTCTCTTACAAATTTTATATTATAATTATTATGCACAATAAAATTAAATAATTAAGGGTTTTATGAACAAAAGGGTGCTTGATAGTCCCAGTGTGACGTTAATCACGAACAGGCGTTGTCATAGCAGGTAATATGCCTAACTTTCGTCCAAAATTCTTTTGTACGGCCACAGATAAATTAATTCTAATGCAGTACAGGGTATAAGGGTTCCGTGTTAGATATCAGTGATTTTGGCTCAATCAATATCAAAAGGTAGTTACCCTAAATATTTATCCAAGAAAAATTTTGTTATTTTTAACTTTTCTAAGAGGCGCGGGTCCCGCTACGTTCAAATTTTTTACGTTTTCTAAATAAGTAAAAGTTTTGTTAATTAAAAGTAAATGCTGTACATCCGACGGGTTGTGTGGTCGACTCCCACCCGAGGAAAGGAAATATTTAATATTTTCATTTCCTCCGCTGATAACGAGGCCAAAACAGCGGCGTTGAGTTGAGCGTCACTCAACGCGCAATGCGTTCAGAAATCGGCGAAAAATGGAAAACGGACGTGTCTTAATTGAAATGGAGTGCCTTAATTCTAGGTTCCCAGATTCCCTTTGAGTACCCTGCTATGTACGGGATACTGCGTGAACCTAAAAAAAATTACAAATTGAATGTGATAAAAAATAATCTCATACATTCTTTTAGTGCTAACTTTTTTAAATTACAACGGCGTGTATCATTAGCCGGTGCAATTAACCTTTTAAGCAGTATACCACGAAACACGCTCGCACTTGCTACCCGGAAGCTGGCTTCAATGGCAGACACCGAACATTTGAGAGACACGCCTTTGAAACATGCCAAAAACGAACACACATCCTAAAGGTTTATATGTGTTTATATGGTCTAGGAAATATAGATCTAATTATATTTTATATATTATTGCCTGTAATTATAATATATTAAAAATAAATATATATGTATATATACATAAATTTGGTCATATAGTACGGCAGTTCGTTGAAACCTGGAGTCAATGTCAGCTCAGGTCCAAGATTCGGCAGAGGGTGCCGGTAGCAGGGTGCACGCAGGGTAACGACCCGGCTGGGGTCGACGCCCGGCGCCACGCGGCCGCGACCGAGCCGTCCGATTGATTGGAGAGAGACGGCGATATCATTCAAAATCCTTTAGAGCTAACTACCCTCCTTCAAATTATAATAAATTGCACCTTGGTTTGTGTGAATAGAGTGCAATTTTGATTGTTTCGTAATGGCAGATAGGACGTTTGAGGATGGGGGTGCGGAGGTCTAACTCACACTGAAGCGTTAAGGGAAGTAGTTTTGCTCAAAATATTGATTTTTCCGCGGGCCTCGCGACCGCGTGCTCCGTGCGTGTGGGTGTGCGCGAGTGCGTGTGTGCGTGCGTGTCTATTTTCGGTATAGCACGTGGTCGTGGTTGTTGCTTGTTGACACGAGTTTTTATTTTTATGGCGGCGTGGTCGTTTGATTGCGTTACGTAATGATCGGATGGGATTGTTGCGGATTGGGGATTATTCGTTTCGCATATTATTTAACGAATGAAGAAGGATAGTTTTGATACTGATTATACAATAAATATATATAATTGGAAAGGAAAACTGCATATTATACAACAACAACAACTTCCTTTATATCCAATTTCTGATAATTACAAACACTGTTGTATTAAATACTTTATACCTTATTACACAACGACATAACAACAATCTACTCACACAGCCAACTTTACGCACACACGAACACAACTTTACCCTTGATTTTGCCTGCTCAAGGTCTCTACCCTCTGACAGCTCTCGCTCCCACTTCCTGTTCCCCATATAAAGCCATCCCTTTCTGAAGTGCGGACAATGTCGAATTTCAACGATCGGGGAGCAGGGTCGACGACCGGAACGACATACGTATTAGTAAATAAACATTGATATTACATAATGAACTTATATATAGACTGTTTTGATAGCGAATGAGACAAAAATAAACGTTTCAATTGAAGCTATCAAAATATTTTTTTTATTGCAATTAACAATTACATTAAATAAGGAAGATAATTAATTAAATAAAATTAAGTCATTAACGCCATCATGGCACAGTGAGTAGAGATAAAACGCGTTAGTTTTGGTTCAGATTCGAACTCGTGGTAATGTGTACCAATCTTCAAAATATTTTTGTTGTTCAGATTGGACATAACAAATGCTACATTACATTAATTGATCATAAAGTTAAATATCGATAGCTAAAGTACTTGAATATTAGACATCACTTAATTACATCAATTATTTCCACACAACAACAATATAATATCATAGTAAAATATTTTTTATTTAGAAACCATAACGTCGTAGACCTTCATAAAAACAGTATTATCGAGTTTCTTGTCTAGCTCCCGATCATTCAATTTCGAACCCTTGTACCAGTCTTTCATATAGAAATTCTTTAATGCCACGGTTCCATACAAATAGTGATGTACGCGGTAAATAGCGAGACAATACTCTGTGGTTGTACTTGTATAGCCAACAGTAGTTCAGAATAGCCTACTTGACACCGGAGATTAGGTTCTCCGTGCTTAAAATGTACAACATGAGATGAACATGTACATAGCAGGGTAGGCAGAGGGAACCTGGGAAGTGTTAAGATTCCCCGTTTCCATTAAGACCATTTTTTCACCAAATGGAGGTATTGCGTGTTGAATGGCGAAACCTAACGCCGTGCCTCGTTACCACAGCGAGAAAAAGAAAATATTAAATATTTCATTTTCTCGAGTGGGAATCGAATCCACAACCTGCAATGTTTACCGTCGCACGCTTATGCCCCTACGCCTTAAATTTATATTAAGTATGTGCGCGACAAATGGACGAATAACTCAATATAACACCAACCGATTTTGGTGATTCTTTTTTTTATTAGAAACGATACACTTCAAGGATAGCTTGATGAGAGTTTAGTTATGTTCTGATTATGTAATCCGGTGGTAATCGTTCTTTTTTTGTTAAAAATTGCAATAATATTCATAATAAGTATATGCCCCGAGTTGTTCTAAATCTTGTCTTGAATCTTCTATTTAATAGCAAACCAATCAAAATACAGCAGCCGTCGAATATTTTACATATCAGATGTTTATAAAGCTATTTTCAATGAACTGCTTAGAAATAAAATTTTTAAATTACCGTTTTTTTAGTGTTTAACTACTGGTTTATATAGAAAAAAAAAAATATCGTTAATATAATAAAAATATTATATAAAATTGTTTATTGTAATGTAAAATTATTGCTTTTCGTTTTGTCAAGGTTTAAAAACTACTAAATTGTTTTTTATAACATACTTACTTAAAATTTATAGTGCCCTATCGTAATTTCCTTGATTTTTCGTTATACAAACGACAATAAACGACATTAACTTAATATATCAACCACTCGAGGAAATGAAATATTTAATATACCCATTTTCTTCACTCTGGTGCCGATACTGAGATTGAGCTCCACCATTCAACACGCAATGAAAAATGGAGAGTCATAACACTACGCTCCCTCTGCTTAACTTGCAGCATGTAACAAACTAAAGAAAAAAAAACTATAAAACACTATCAATAAACTGATTAAACAAGAACGATACTCCATGGGATATGCAATCAAAAACTTCATTATCATACAAAATAAACTTGAGCTTGAGTGTCAGCCATTTGATTACGTGATGGCGATTGGGGGTGGGGGTGGGAGTGGAGGTGGTGCCCCCGACCTATCCCAACTGCAATGCATCCCCAGGCATCTAGACAGCTAGATAGATGTCTGGTCCCACACAGCCGCGCTATAGAGTGCAGCCCGCGTACGTGTGAGTGCAACGTCCGTGTAGTAATAATTGATAAATGTTTACATTCTGCAATGTTTACAAAACAAAAATGGAAGTTAATTATTTGTAGTAATATCCTATAATATGTGGTAATTACTTTAAATATATTATAAATATATTAAGTTAATCAATAATAATTCAATGTTTCTTTATTATATTTATTTATTTGTTATGTTTTACTACAATCGAAACTGAGTTACAATAATTATTATTAAATAAAATAAAAAAACTATGCATAATTACGTTGGTATTAAACAAATATCAATCCAAAATATGTAATTAATATCGATATTTGCAAAAAAAAATCGACATTATAAAGCGCACAGCATATCAAAACAACAAAATCGATTAGCATGTACCTATCGCGACCTACCCCAACGAATAAAACTAGCTCCGATCTAGACTTCAATGTGTGCCTGCAACGCCTGCGTTACTGTGCGTGTGTGTGTGTGTGTCTGTGTGTGCAGTACACACACACGCAAGGATAGTGCATCCAATACAGACTCTACGTGAACTTCAATTATGCTATAGGTTGGGGGTTCCGTGAGGGTAGTTATTGATAGATTTGTTAACGGTTCAGACGGATGTTTACATATCAATGTTTTCTATAGTTTATATTGATTGTCTGTGCAATTTTTTTTTCTTTTATCTTTATATTCTCTCTCTTTTATCTCTATATCTTTAGGCTTTTCTGTTTAATGTACTTTGGTTGTATTAAAATTTTTTTTTAAGTATTGGGACCGTTGTGGTGCAGGGTTGGCTGTAATGCAACGATTATGGGTTCAATCCCTGAAATAAAAATGGGTAAATGAATTATTAATATAACTAATATTTAAAAATATTTTCATTTCTTTGATCTGGCACCGAGATAAAGACCGAATTTGAGTTGCGCCACTCAACATGCAATGTCTCGGAAAATTCGGCGGAAAATGGGGAACAGAGTATCTGAACACTGGGTTATGTCCCTCTGTTATTTGCGATGTACAGCGTGAAGCTGATTGATTTATTACATTTATTTATATAAATATTGAATATTTTTCTATTTTTTTTAACATTTAACACATATTTGTAGAGCATATTTACTATTTTCACTTGTTAAATAAAAAATATATGATAAGGAATGTATAAGTTTATAATAACCTTGATCCGTACTTACTGCCTAACAAGAGAATCAGTTGAAGCCCGCATCGCCTATTCAGTGTATGAACACTGAATAGTCGATGCGGGCTTTATGAAAATAAAAGGCCAAAGACATATTAAAGGTCAACATTTCTACGTGTTTTGATATGGGAATTGTTTATCAAATTCTATAATATATATTTTTATCAGCTTCACGCTGCATCCTGCGGATAGCAGAGAAGCAGAGGGAACCTAGTGTAAAGAAACTTATGCCTTAAATTTTTCGAGTTTCGAATTTTTCGAGGCGTTGCATGTTTAGTGGCGAAAATCAACGCAGCGCTTTTGCCTTGGTTCAGAGCGAAGAAATTAAAAATTAAAATCAGCTTCACGCTGTATACAGCACACGGTAGGATAGGCAGAGTGAACCTAGTGTTAAGACACTCCGTTCCCCACTTTCCGCCGAGTTCTGAAGCTTTTGCTCGACGCCAGAGCGAAGAAAACAAAATATAAATGTGAATATGAAATATTTATATTTTATATAAATATTAAAATGTGAAATATTTCATTTCCTTGAGTGGGGATCGAATCTACAACCAGTCGATTTACAAGCACACTTTGTGTCCTTGCACCACGACTGGGACGGGGGGACGCCACGAACAAATTAAAATATTAATAAAGTATAATTCATTCACCCGAGTGGAGATCGAACCCACAATCTTCACGCTACAGTCACATCCTTGTGCCCCTGCGCCACGATGCATTGCACGTTTCTCTCTGATACACGCAATGTTTCGAATTCAGGCCGAAAGTGCAGAACCACTGCTCTGACATAACATTCACTATACATACTGTACTATAAAGATGTAATAATAATAAATTATGAAATATATAATAATAATAGTAATTATATAATTTTGAAAAGCGCATAGAATTAATTACAAAACAAGTAATTCAGCCTCTTATACGACCAATGCCAATTCTAGCTGTATCCCTGAGACTATTAAAAAAATATATATTTTCTCATAAAGCTATAAACTTGTCTATTTAAAAAATACATTTAATTTAATATATTAAAATAAGAGTTATAAGCTGTAAGGTTGCTTTGATAAGAAATTGGGACATTTTTAATTAAGATATTTTTTATATTCGTGAAGGTAATTTATATGAACTCAAAAGTAAATTTACGTAATGTCATTATTTTCATAAAGAAGAATGCTTTTTAAATTGTTTCTTGTTTTTGATATTTTGATATAAAACTTGTTATTGAGAACTTAAAAAATATATTTTAAATACTGCGTCAATATATGTTTAATCAATTAACCATTCCGTTTTTATACTGAAATATTAAAAAAAATGTATTGAAAAATAAAAAAAACTTTTTTAAATGTATACCATAAATGTATGTTTCCAAAGACACATTGAAAGTAAAGGATTAACATAATGAATAAAAAAAATATAATAAGAAAGTAATTATTACTAAGCAGTTATATTTATTCTCAAAAACGTGTATAAATATTACATAAATTTGGGCCATCTAGTGGCGAGCGGCTGAAGTTTTAGTTCCACTTATTGCCAATAGATGGACGTACTCGGACGGAGTGTAATTTCAGAAGAATTAAATAAAATAATATTTAAATAGTTTCCTGTTAAATTAGATAACGCTATAATAAATATAGAGAATAATAGATTTAATCATCCGTAGCTAGTTTTGATTTAGCTTTAGTTTCAGCATATAGCTGTTGAATAACTTCATATGAATATTATTTTATTCTTAATTTGCCTGCAACTAATTAATTGTCCATAATATTTTAAAAAATCTAGAAAAATACATCACCCGTGTTTTAGTCGAACGATAATTTTTTCATTGAATAGAAAGAAGAAAAGTAACAGTCGATGGTATTGATTGCCTTTATTGGAATATTATATACGTAAAAGCGTATACGCTGTAAAAACTGTATTTAAAATTTGTTGTATTAAAAAATCTGTAGTTTTTTATGTATAGTCGCACATTAACTAAATACTAAATGAAATACATAAATTTTAACTTCTTCCTATATGTTTTAGCATAAAATTATGTTTATTTAAGCTTGTACTTAAAATAATCACATAATTTACTGCCACTATAATAATAAAAAAAATATATATATTAAATAAGCAACTTTTTGAAGCGAAGTAGCGGAGTACAATAACCAACAAACAAATATTGATTCAGGTTTGAAGAGTTTGGTTATAATACCAAAAATTTGAAACTTCAATAACACAATAATTTCAATGATTCAATCAATATTAAAAAAATATATAATCTTTAACTATTTTAATATTTTCAATATTCCTTTTCGCTTTAAGCTGTATTCCTCATATAGCGGAGTAGACAGGGAACGTAGTGCTTAGACACTCTGCTTTCCGAAATCTGGAGACATTGCATGTGTAACTCAATTCCGCGTTTTACCCGGAAACTTAGTAATTTGGGCTAAAAAAATAAATATATATTTAAGCGTATATACCTAGTATACAAGTTTCAAAGTGCGACTTATCCTAGATTTACAGCTCTTAGAAAGATGACTAATTATTTTTTGGCATTGTGCCAGTTTCTATATAATGAATATAGGACGGGCGGCGTAGTTTCGAGTGGACAATGTGGTCTTGAAAAGCCCTATATCCTTTATATTTTAAATACATTTTTTGTTATTAATTTCAAAGTAATTTCAATGTTTCAGGTAGGTTTAAATATATCAATTTGATAGCTTTTATATTAAACATATATGAAGACAGTATCGTTTTTCTTTACTGCTATTTACAATTAATAAAAAAACAAATGATTAAATGAGGCCAGTCTTGGCGCACAAAGTGTGACTGTAAAACCGACTGGTTGTGGGTTCGATCTCCACTCGAGGA